>JAKSZP010008248.1:0-92908 GCA_022478985.1 Massospora cicadina
AGTCGACTATACTTTCTCAATGTTCAAGACATGCGCCATCTGTGATGGACCCAACACACTAGCACACCGCCTGGAAGAGTGCCCGCCATCCGCGCCCATCTGGGCCAACGTGATGCACTTGTTTCAACAATCACCTACAACCAAATTCTGACTATCCTGCGATATTCTGGCACTCAACATGGCCTCTCCTATCCCCCAGACACTAAGGGCTCTAATTGTGAGCATTTCAATATGGTCCATCTACAAAATTACCCTCGACGCCTTCAACGGGATCCTCCACAATTTCAACCAAGCCATCATCAGGTTCCACAGCCATTTGGCCGACCACTTCCAAGCCTGGCTGTTTGGCTCACTCCAACACAAATGGAAGAAACGAATGGGCAACTGGATCCCAATCTGGTTCCTTCGCTATGACATTGAAAACCTCACAGTCTTCATAGGCGGTACACCCTACTAGCCCCTGAGCTTCCATGCCACTCAAGATCTAGTCACCCACCACCCGTGGCCCCCCAGCCACACCCCAGTGTGCCAAGTCGTATTTTTGATTTCCTTTGTTTTGCGCTCTTTTCTTTTTTTATGTCTCCCATTTTCCTCTTCCCTACATATTGGATGTGTTTGTCCCCTGGTGGCCATCCTCATATAAATATATTTACTATAATCGTGGTATCAACCCCCATTGTTGAATTTGGGAAATAAGCACCAAGCGAGCATCTACAGCATCAAAAATCCAACAGGGGAAGTTACAGGGGAGAATTTCTTTATAATATAACTTTTTAACAGCATTTTATACAGCCATTCATTTATGGCTTTATCCTCTTCCTTAGTGTGAGAGCATAATGGTCAATTTATCTTGATGAGATGTACTGTCAGTTATAATGCTAAATAATTCTCTGAACGAGGTAAAAACCTAGTAGCTAGGTGCATTAAATATCTCTTTGTATGTGGCGAGAAAGGATGGGAGGGCCAGCGGAAGATCTGCAGGGAGAGGAGTAGAAGGTAGGATAGAGCACAAGGTGTCTTAAGAGGAAATACCGTTTAGTAATTCCTCACTGAGATCATTTTTGTTAAAGGATTGAGAGTTACTACCCAACTTGATATTAACTTTCTGTAGACGCCACTATCCTACACCAAGGTTTACAGTTCATAATAATTCTGTAAAGGCTGAGAAGTAATCACAAAAGCAGAAAATATGCACAAAGAGTTGTACTACTGATGTACAGCATGACAATTCAAAAATTGAAAGGATGCGTTTAAAAATGAAAGGGTCACATAAGTGATTAAATTTAATTAATGTGCTATACTAGGTCACATAAAGTTCTAGTTGCCTCTGCATCCAAGAGCGCCCTCACAGTGACCTTAATTATCCCAGAACAGAAGGTGGTAGGAAACGTAAAATAAACCTAGTCTTAATGGTTGGAAGATAATGTGAAAGGCTGTAGAAGAAGGAGCTAAGGTGAGAAGTGGACCTTTGATAACTGACAAGCCCTGATGGGATGACCATATAGTATTAATAATTTACCAACACTCTTTACAACAATAGAAATTGGATTACAAGTTATATTAATGGGAGAATTATAAGCTAATTAGATGAATGCCTCAACCAACCCATAGAGAATAGTAGAGAGCACCAAGGATGTTGGCCGGTTTATTATGTCACGGCTTCAGCTAGTTAGAAGAGAACCGTCTATCTTGAGAAAATTTGAGATTGTCCAGTTAGTGGCTTATAATGCCAGGGGATTAGCTGCTCTACTGACTTTTAAGATGGGATCCTTAAGGATTACTTGAGGGGCTATTACTCTATATAACATTTTTAAGGCCCCTATAACAAGCCAGAAGGCTTAGTAGGGAAACCGTGGGTCTTACTGGGGTAACCCCAATGGTGGAGAGTCAGTGAGATCAACAACCCCTCCAAATTTTGCATCTGTAAAGTATCATAGTTAAATAAGGAGGATTGTTTATTATATAAGCGGAATGGATCACGCCCCAAAATGGCGCATATTATGCCCAGATTGGGGTGGATCAATTATAAAGAAGGTGGTAGATGGCATTGAGTTGGGCGTGACAGATTAGCAATCAATTTCATGGAGGCAATTGTCCACTAGCTTGTGGAGGGTGGGGGGTAATGATGGATCTGTGAATCTGAATGTTTTCTTGATGATATCCAGCATTATTTCATGGTTAGCTGAATGCATCACTGAATAATTTTGGCAACAATAAGTGAGGCGGCGTGGAGGGTTTATTCTACTACAAAGTGTTTAAACACAAACTGTTTTAATTAAAGACTTTAATGAAAGGAAATTAATGAATAAACTGGCAACCCGCCATAAGTAGGGTGAAAGACTATATAATGAGAGAGAGAAAATTGATTATAGAGATTTGGGATGACTAATCCACTTGCTAGACCCAAATTACCATCCTACTTCTTGCGACAGGGTTGAGGGGGAAGGCATTAGAGGTCTCATATGGCCTCAAAAAGTTTTGGCTGCCTGTACACCAGATTAAGGAGAAATCTAACATAATACTGCCTAACATGAATAAATTCTAATAAGTCGGTATTCAATAAAACCAGTTCTGCCAAACCCGCCTTGCAATAAATGAATTGCACAAATTTTCTAGAACATTTTGTGATATGTAGGTTCAATCCACGATCTAAACCACATAAATAAACCTGAACTGACCTATAAGCTAATTAGGGTTTATATGAGAATATGGCTGGTGTAGGGCAATTTTTTTGAATATTCTTAGTAACCAGGTCACATTTGGGGTGGTCCTAAGGGTCCTGATGGAGGGACTTAGATTTAACTTCTCTCTGCACACCCCTTTAATCAATTTTACAAGTTTATAAGATTGGATGAGAGACATAAAGGGAGCTTCTTTAGGAGCCAGGGAAGTTTCCCACCGCTCAATTACTACATGAGCTAAGTCACTACTCTTATAGTGGGGCTCAGCTAGGGGCTTGTGTACCTTCCTGCTTTTGTGTGTTAATTTTTCTATAATACAAATGGAGGGTCAGGTCACAGGACTTACATTAATACTCATAAGATGATTGGGGAATTGAAAAAATTAACTCTTACCCAATTTCAGAATTGAGTTAGCTGTTCTTATTTTAACCACCTGTCACAAGTGGATCTCAAGGGATGCTTAATATTGGGGGAAAACCGGTGTATCATCCATATAAGCGTCATCACATACACCTAACATCTCTCCTGATGCTGCATTGATGCAAGGTTGGAAAATTTTAGTGCATTCTTAAGGCCAAAAGGCATGACATGGAATTGAAAATTCTTTTGTGGTAAAAAATGAAGTAATCCATACTTGACTTTTGACATGGATCTGTTTAAAAGCATTCAAGCGATCTAACTTGAAAAACTTTGGCCTTCTCCGCATAACAGCAATTTGTGCCTCCATAGGGATGGGATGCAAATAATGTATGGTTATATAGATCAAGCTACCATAGTCTACATTAAGTCAAAGAACCGTCTGCCTTTTTTCACAAATAAAATTAGTGAGCATACTGGAGAGGTAGGCTGAAAGATGAATTTTACCATATTGATTAGAACCCAAATATTTAATACTCCTCTTCACTCAAGGTTCAAGGGTAGATAGTGGAATAAATGTAAACTAAATCCACTGTAAGTTTATAATTACAATTAAACTCATAATGGGTAGGTAAAACATTTCAGAAGCTACATCTAAATAAGAAAATAACCCCACTTTAAGTTTTATCAAGGAAGCCCCAAAGTCTAAATATTAGAGTGCTTGGAGTAGTAGAAACAGAAGTCACAAGTTGGTTTTTGGGATGGCCTGACTGACTAGAATGGCTGAAAAGAGGCAATGGCATAGAACTTTACTTCTTCAGGATTCAGTTTATATGCATTATCCTGTGCTATAATATATTTATTGTAACTATGCAAAGAGGAAAAAGTAATTATTATATTTCTAAAGGAAAGATGATATCTTTATTTATTGAAGCTTCAGATATATATAAGGCGACTAGGTGTTATGTAGCGGATGTAGCACTTAAGTCCTCTTCATTCAGGTTCTTTTCTTCTCATCATTACAAGGTCAAGCTGCAGCCACTTCCTTTGATTGGCTTTGGGAATATTGGCTTTCCCTTTAGTGAGGTCATCTAGATGACAGCCTCTTGTGTTGAGATGGAGTCTTATATTGTGACAATTTACAAATCTCCTTCACTAATTCTTTCCCGCTTAAGGGCAAGGGCTCATTTGACAACAATCCATTTGAATCTGGAAGGCTCAACCCAAAGAAGGACTGTTAGATGGTTTATTGGTATGATCACAAAATAATTTGGGCTGTCCTTAATATCAACGGTAACATTGCCACCCTCAAGATCCTGGCGGAGGGAGACATAGGAGCTCAGGAACCTAGTATGTATGCAGCTAACAATTGCTCCTTGAACGACATTAGCAATGGAGTATTCAAAGCCAGCCTTATACATTAAGCAATATTGTGCCATCCAGAAATTGCCCAACTTATGTGGCGCCCAACAGGGTGATAGTGGTAGAACAACACAAGATCTCCAATATTGAACAAGGGGAGAGCAGGAAGTATGGCATTAGATTGTGTAGTATCACTAGTGGTAAAATATCCCTTGGGTGGCGAGCACTTGAAGCCTGATTATCTCATTTTTAGTTCCCTCGTTGTCAACTCATCAGTGTTGGAAGAAAAATACTCTAAAAATTTGGACATTATTAGGTAGTCTGGGATCCTTACTTTAGAGGTCTTAAACTGGGGACATTTTGATCTTTTGGTGGCAGCTGGTCTTATAGGATATTAAGGCAGATGGCAGTTAATGATTCCATGCATGGGGTCCATGATGACCATCTTGCAGAGAATAGAAACTAGGATGCCATTTGCATGCTCAACTGCACCATCTGTAGAAGAGTTATAGGGTGCAGTGAAATGTTTGTTAGCAATAAATAGTTTAGTCAGCTCTTGGACAACTTGGGAGGTAAAATCTAACTCTTTATCCAAGATCAGAACTCAGGGGCACCCATGTAGGGTAAAATGGAGTGAAACAAAAACAAGGCATTTTGTAAGTCCCGAGGAACATCCGCTGGGCGTTAATTGGGCCAACCTTCTGTTCTGAGCAAGAAAATACCAAAGAGGATGGCCATATCCCCATTACCCAGGGTGATCTCGCTCGCTGGTAGATGAGTGCTGGAAAATGGTCCTTCAGCTTTGGATCCCAATTTCAGTACTTGCACTCTCCTCATAAGAACTGTCACAATGAATTATTAAAAATCTGCGCTGAGATCAAGAAATGGAATTAATCACAACTAATTCGAGTGGCAATCAGCTGGATACTCAGATTTCAAATGGTCGAAAAGGTATGAAGGCTGAGCTATCAGCCAGAACGCCCGGCAGTTGCAAATTCTGTTTACATGATGATCAAAAATCTTCCCCCTCCTATTCCCAAATAATTCACCTCTAGGTTGACCTGACTGCAACTCAGCCTGCTGCCAAACTTAATGATTTCAGTCCCTAAAAAAACTAACCCGCCTATTCCCAAATAGTTTACCTCTTAGGTTAACCTGACCGCAACTTGGCCTGCTGCCAAACTTAGCAATGTCAGTCCCCAGAGAACTAACCCGCCCATCTCTGAATAGTTCACCGCTTAGGTTGAACTGACTGAAATTTGGCTCATCACCAAATTTTGCAAATTTTGGTCCCCAGTGAACTAACCCGCCCATCTCCAAATAGTTCACCGCTTAGGTCTAACCGATTGAAATTTGGCTCATCGCTGAATTTTGCTAATGTTGGTCCCCAGTGAACTAACCTGCCCATTCCTGAATAAGTTCACCACTTAGGTCGAACCTGCAGGACCTGATCCCGGCTTATTTTCCCCAAAAATTGATGACTATTTAATTGGGTGCATCGCCCTGAGAAAAATTGGTCAATTCTCTTCCCTTAAATTTCCCAATAAAAATACCCTCCCCCAAATTTCCATTTTTTTCCAGTTGAGATTTAAGTTCCCTTCCAGTTCCATATCCGTCATACCAGCAGCAGTGCCCCTGGCATTCTGGTCCACCACTTGGATGCTCCAGCACTCAGGCTAGTAGGCCAGTCTATTTTCTACTTGCCGTCTGCCTGATATAATTGACCAACCATCAATCTCTACTATTTCCACCTTTCTCGAAGATATTGGTGCAGCAATGGCCCCTTCTTTCCAGCTGAATCAGGTTATAAAGAAGATTATCCCTGCCCACACTTGCCCCACCACACTCAAAAACTCCAAACCCATATCCCATAGTTGCCACGGCTACCTTGCCATGTCAGTAGAGTCTGACATCTCAACTTGCAATGAGTTTGTCCTCCAAAGCCCAGTAGCTTCCCAGCTGTCGCCCTTCAAAGGTGCAATTCCTATGAAACTGATTATCATTGCAAATGGGGAAGAGGCTGAGGAAGAAGTTATCCTGGCATTCCAGAAATTTGACATTCCTTCCATAAGAACAGTTGGTAAAAAATACGTGATTGCGCAGATTGTATGAACCTGGATGAAATATTCCACATCTCCCCCTGAGCTTCCCCGTTTTCAAAAAAGACCTATGTCAGTAATAGCTATCAAGTCACCCAAGGCGCACAAGAAGGTGGCTCTCGTACAGTTGCCCAATGATGAGGCTCTTCTCTTGGAAAATGAAAAGGGTAATGTAAGTCCTGAGGAATGTCCGCTGGGCACTAATTGGGCCAACCTTCTGTTCCTGAGCAAGAAAATACTAAAGAGGATGGACATACCCCCGTTACCCAGGGTGATCTCACTCGCATGGTAGATGAGCACTGAAAAATGGTCCTTCAGCTTTGAATCCCACTTTTGTTACTTGCACTCTCCTCAGCAGAACTGTCACAATGAATGATTAAAAATCTGCGCTGAGATCACTGAAATGGAATTAATCACAACTGATTCGAGCAGCAATCAGCTGGATACTCAGATTTCAAAATGGTCAAAAAGGTATGAAGGCTGAGCTATTGGCCAGAACACCTGATGGTTGCAATTTCTGTTTACATGATGATTGAAACTCTTCCCCCTCTCCTATTCCCAAATAGTTCACCTCTTAGGTTGACCTGATCGCAACCTGGCCTGCCACCAAACTTAATGATGTCAGTCCCTATAAAAACTAACCCGCCTATTCCCAAATAGTTCACCTCTTAGGTTGACCTGACCACAACTTGGCCTGCTGCCAAACTTAGCAATTTCAGTCCCCAGAGAACTAACCTGCCCATCTCCGAATAGTTCACCGCTTAGGTTAAACTGACTGAAATTTGGCTCATCGCCAAATTTTGCAAATATTGGTCCCCAGTGAACTAACCCGCCCATCTCCAAATAGTTCACTGCTTAGGTCAAACCAACTGAAATTTGGCTTGTCGCTGAAATTTGCTATTGTTGGTCCCTAGTGAACTAACCCACCCATTCCTGAATAATTTCACCACTTAGGTCAAACCTGCAGGACCTGATCCCAGCTTATTTTCACCAAAAATTAATGACTATTTTTGGGCACATCGCCCTGAGAAAAATTGTTGGTCAATTTCTCTTCCCTTAAATTTCCCAATAAAAATACCCTCCCCCAAATTTCCGTTTTTTTCCGGTTGAGATTTAAGTTCCCTTCCAGTTCCATATGCGTCATACCAGCAGCAGTGCCCCTGGCATTCTGGTCCACCACTTGGATGCTCCAGCATTCAGGCTGGTAGGCCAGTCTATTTTCTACTTGCCGTCTGCCTGACACATTGGCCTTGTTATAGCATCATGAACTGAGATGTCCTTAACCTACTTTTTTGATATGGTGATGGCTAAAATGATGTAGTGGTGGCTATGGAGGCCCATTGATAGTGGTCCTACAACATCCACGTTAACAACACTAAATGTTGTAGAGGGGGCAACAGCCTCATGCTGGTAGCATGGGTTCATCCAATCCTTAGTTCTGCCATCAAGCTGTCATCTATGACCTCCTGGGTAGTTTTAAGCATACAATCCCATTATCATTGTTTCCTTAGACATTTTGTAGGTTTTCTTGACTGCCTTGTGTCCTATAAGGGAGGGTACTTTGAGAATAAACTAAGTTCATGGGGAAGGTCATAGTTATGGCAGTCATTTTTTGTCAACTTGTTTGTATAAAATGCTATCTATTATCTGAGTGTTCTAGGCCATCATCTGTAACGTCTTTACTGTTTCTGGAGGTTTTAATTATCATTGCTTCAATTGGTCACTAAAAAATCATATAAGTGCTCTTTCTCAGGCAACAATACTGCAAGGGTTAGCATCATGGATAACCCATCCATAATTTGATGAGTCATGCCCACCCAATGCACAATAGAAAAGGCATAGGGCCCACCTGGGAAATAAAATTTCAGAACTTTCATCTATTGAAGCCACCTTTAGGAATCATGTTTAGTTAAAATGTTAAAAAGGCTCTCATATAAGTATGGTTGAAAGTGCTTGACTGCGAGTATCATAGCTAAACATTAACGCTCATTGATGATGTAGTTCCATTCAGCTTTAGTTAGAGCCTTGCTATAATAGTTATAGGCCATTATACTTGTTGTTCATCTAGCTGGGCAAGGATTACCCCTATGGTACATCACTGGAATTTGTAAAGAACATTAAGGTTGGATAATGTTTAGATGGATCAACATATATGAGAGTTTAATGCAGTTTTTAAGTATAATGGAAGCCTAGTACTTTATTGGGTTTCGTTTGACAAATGTTCTTTTGCATCAAATACATCAAGGGTTCAGCCAAGTCAGCTAATTGTGGTATAAATTGCTTGAAATACCCTAGAAACGCCTAAGAGCACTTTTATGTACTGAAGTTTTTGGGGAGGCGTCATATTCTCTAAAGTGGCAACCTTGTCTGGTAAGGGCTGAAATTTTTTTGTTTAATTACCTTATTCTCAGAATTTCATTTAATTGAAAGAATGGGCATTTGGAAGGTTTGAGGGCCAAGGACGCCTCCCTGAGTTGATTAAAAAGTTGGCAGAGGTGCTCTAGGTGGCCGCTGAAGGCCTTGTATAAATTTAATATTGATAAGATATACTAGGATTCAATGCTTCTTCAAGTCATCTCGGAGTCCACCATAGCTCTCTAAAATGTGGTAGGAGAATTACATAGCCCCTGCTGAATTAAGGTTAGTTCATTCAGTCCTTCGTTCTCAATAAAAAAACTTGGCCTAACTCTTTGTAGTTAAATTAATCTGCAGTAACCACTTGCAAGCTCCATTGCAGAAAAATTATTTGAGCCCCAGCTAGGAGCTAAAGCTATTTTTCAATCTAAAGGAGTTGATAGCTATTCTTTCACATCACTGCGTTAAGCTTATGACAATACATGATGACACAATGGCTTCTATGCTTTTTTTAAACAAGCAGAAGTGGAGACGCCTAAGGATAAGTGAGAGTAACAAAAACCCTGAAGATAACAGCTCCTTGAGTTCAGTAGTGACCTGTGCCTCTTATACCTTGCTTTTCCAGTAGGTACATATGCATAAGGGTGAATAGTCTCCCATCTTTGCATTGTGCACAATCCCTTCATCTTGATGAAGTTATATGTGGAAGTGAAGAATAAGTCAGAATATTCCTCTAAGTGCTAATCACCTTCCTCCTTTGTTCTGGGGTAAGGTCTTCCCTTTGAAAGTGATGACTAGAGTTACAGTGGGAGGCTTTTCTTAATCAAAATCACAAAGGCTCCTGAACCTGCGGACACAGCTGATATCATTGACTGGTACTAAGTGTAGGTAGGCGATTGGAGTACTTGAGTTGATGGTATGGCTTTTAGAATCAGATTAGCCAACATTACAGAATTGGAACCAGCATATGCAGAATTAAGGATACCTAGGCAGATTAAAACCTCTTTTGCAGATGGATTTTCTCCCCACGGATTATTAAAAGGCTCCCAGTAAGTATATTCACATGATTCCAAGTGTTCACTATAATCTATGACTTCAGGTGAATTACCTTGGGCTCTGGCGAATATGCAGGCATCCCTTCAGCCCCATTCATTATGTGAGGGGGAAGTTTCACGTGCAAACCTCAAACGTGATAGTTGAGCCAATCAATCTGGTATTTTGGTTTCCAATAAGCAGTTCCAAGCCTTTACATGCCCCTTGTCTTCCTTGGCTGTCTCAAATACCAAGAGAATAAGGGTACCAAGAAATTATAGATACCCTTCCACATGATAAATGATGGCATTGTTTTTTGAGGAATTGGGCTCCCAGCAGTAACTCATAGCTATGATTATCTATAGATATGGCCAAGGCATTTAGAGATGTTTTGAACTGGAGAGGAAGCATGGATTAGCTCCTATGGATTGGGTTCATTAAGGCCCAGTGGTGCCTTATTTCATGTAATGAGGCAGATTGGGCGCAAACTTAATCTTCTTCATTGATTTGGACAAAAAAATGTTCAGTGTCAAACTGCTATCTAATATGGAGATCTATGAAATTTTATGAACCTTAACTGCAACATGATGTGACCAGATTATCAAATTGAGGCAGTAGGGTGAGAAACAATAGTGACTTGTCATAAGAAAAAGCATAATGAAAAATTTTATTATTGGTATCGTTAAACTCATGGTTCCAGGGTCTCTAATGTTGACCTCATTGGGGCTTTTGATTCAAATAAAGGCATAACGGGGTTTGTGTCATCATGAAGATTCTCTGTCTTCATGCTGACCTCTTTTCTGACTTTCACATTCCATCACTTCCACCCAATGTTTATAACACTTCTCTTTGGTGTGTCAGTGGCCTTTACAAGCGGCAAGTGGGTCATCTTTATCCTTGTTCTCCAGCACATGCACTCTAGGTCTAGGTGGGGCTTGAACCATGGAGGGGCATTTGTTTAAAATGGCTTTAGGTCTTGTTGAGTTTCACTTTGATGTCATGGATGCTAGTTAAGGTTTTCTCAAGTCCTATCATGTGGAGCTGGACATCAGGATAAGACTTAAGCGCAGAAAAGATGGCAGTAATATCATACTAAGGAGATTTAATTTGTAGTAACTAGCAGTTGTGCATTAGCATCAAAGTGACGTTAAAAATCAGAGGATTTTTCACTTTGTTGAGGCTAATGGCCATGAAGGCTTTTTTGACTTAGGAGGGTCTTATCAGAACTAAAATTTATATTAGAGTAATCATGACCAGGGCCTAGGATTAACAATTGCAAAGGTAGGGGTCATAATTTCACAAGCTTCCCCACACAGGCAGGAATGTATATGCTTGACCTTTGGCAAATTATTGGCCTCTTTCATAGCAACCTCAAAAGCATTTAAAAAAGATACAATGCTTTATTATGCTGTAATGAATCATTTATTAAATCTAGTATTGAAGCTAATCCAATGAGTATTAGGAGCATATGGATGTCAGCTCTAATAATCTGATAAACTCAGTAAATACTGATTTGGCATATACGTGGGGATTTTGTGGTCCATTTGGCTTTAAATCTTCTCTAAATCATTCTAAAATTTGTCGCAGCATTGAATGAGCATACTAGCATTAGCCTTCTAATTATTGGTATTTCAAATTTAGAATTTTAAGCATAAAGAAAATGACACGTGAGGGGGTATGGCATAGTCAGGATGGGCGTCCAACTATCACCCTTCATGATGCAGGTTCAAATCCCGTCATGGCAGAAATTACATTTCTGTGTTAAGAGAATATCAATACATGTATACTCGTGCACCATGCCTCAGTCTGACCAAGTGAATCAGTGAAGTTAGATTATATAATCCCAGCCTATCAGAACACGTGCAGGAAGGTTTTACCTCCAAAACTTGGGTTTTGTCCTCCACTCCTATATTTTCGCTCCCTACTTTCTATCCCTCCTATCAGTGCAGTATATTTGTCCCAAGGTTGGCCCACCTCAAATAAGAAAATGACAAGAGTCTCTAAAATTGAAAATTTCTGCTATATCTCTTTGAAACGTTTCTAGGTATACTTAATGAGCTCCCATATGTTTTCCATTTCAAAATCAATTGTACCTAAGGTGATGACAGGATTAATGTGGCCACCATCAGTGTGAACTCCATACCCTCATATAGTGTTTTTGATTTTGTTTCTGAAGGATCTACAACTTTTTGAGAATCTCATCACACAAAAGGTCCTTGTAGCTTTCAGTTGGGAGAACTGGTGACCCAGGAGGACCAGAGAGGTCAGAGGTCCCTTTGGAGCCTGGTCGCCCCTCAGCCCCTTCAGAACCTCTTAGACCTTTGGGACCTTTGATGCCTTCAGGCCCCCATGGCCTTTCATTGAAAATGTCACTTTGGAGCAGAATCTGATCAAGCTGGGCTTCTATATAGCTTAATCGTGGCATTGATATGGATTCTAAAGTTCTGGTTTGGGCAGAAGCCTCCAAAGCAGCATTGCGAACATAACTATGTACCTCAGAGACCACACCCTATAGCCTCTGAATAAAGTGAATATACATATATCCAAAGAATTAAGTGTCCAATAAGGAGATTTGACCTTGGGCATAATTGATGAGGCGATGGTTGTCATGAATAGCTTCCTTATTGTCATGAACATAAGCGTAGGAGTATTATAAAAATTTTTCCAGGGGCAAATTTGAGGCTCTTTACTAATCCCAGATGGCGTAATAATTCTTGGTAATGTAACCACATTAATTGGAGGAGATGATGGAGGGCTGGGTGTACAAACTGTCAAAGTTAGTGTTCTGCTTCGCCAACCAACTCATTACTAGCTAAGGCATCTGAGCTGTAAGTCTTTGCATGTAGGAGGAGACATAAGAAACTTGTGAATAACTAAATTTGGTCTCAAAATAATATCCCATCAAGAAGCTGCTGTATGTTATTAGTTTTTGAATTACACTCCAAAAAGTGCAGGTAAATTTCAAGGATGGATTTGGAGTTGATCCCATAAGTAAAGGCTTGGTTAAGAAAATTAGATTCCCTTATATAATATTCGACTGAGTCAAAACTTTTTCCTGACTCAGGACAAAGAGAATAGAAGGACATTATAATAAACAGACGTTTGAGGCCATGGACAACATATTATATCTCCAAGGATTATCAGTCCTTAGAGCAATTCAATTTAATGTAAATATATAATGTAAAAGTGAAGTTGAAAAACTTTTCTCTCGTTGCAAACACTTTTGCAACATAATCAATTCAAGTCTAGGTAAGTTTGATAATCTCATTGAGGGAAATAGTGAGCGCCCAATGTCAGGTAGCAGTTGTGCGAGCAAAGTTAAGGGCACAGGTGCAGGCCCCACATCAACCAAGTTTCATAAAAGCCTAGAAAAACTGGTGGCATAGATAAAATTAATAATAAAAACCGGTGGTTAACATTCCCCAGAAATTTGGCCTGGCAAGTGCGCTGCAACCAGTTCATCAATACGCCGCACTACCAAAACTATTTTCAGTAAAACATGGGGTGCATGTCTTCCTTGTATACAACCAACGGCGCTTTGGGAGAAGTTTTGTGGAGATGTACACACATTTCCCAAATGCAGTGTACATCGCACCACACTCCATGCCTCACAGTTGGCTGGACCTTGGATTTAAGATAAAAATGCGGCGGACAAAGCCACAAAAGTGTGGTTGGTGGTGGACCTCCTGGATGGTCAATGTGTAGTCAAAATGAAGCGCACTCATTGGACTAAATCCAACCAAATTTTTATTACCTTCGACTTCCTACCTACTACAGTTAAGCGCACCATACTGGAGCACCACCTGAAGGCTGGGTTCACCAGTACAGGAAAATCTAATCCTTTGCTATGAAGCACTTTATGCTCATGCTAGACCTGTTCACGGGCAAAGCAATTGCTGTTCTCACCCCATCTGTGGGGGTAGCGGAAAATTTGACCCAAATCCCTCACACCACTTTTGTGGAAATTGATGAGCAAGAATCCCACACATTCCAGGTCACTGTGGATAGTGCGCCTCCTATCTGTACCTTCTGTCACGCTTTTGGCTACAAGGCCTATATCTTCCCCGCCAAGGAGGGCATCACTCAAACTGAAATAATCCCAGAAGCAATGTGCGGTGCAGACGCCCACTATGAACTGGCAATAGACACCAAAGCATTCCTGTATGTGCCCCTGGGTGCTACATTCAAGTGAAACCTGTGTTTTTGAAGAATCGTAAGAAGGCCAAGAAGGCCTGCAAGGCGGCATCCAAGGTGAAAACCACAGCCACAAAAGTGATTCCGCCCACCCAGACCCAGGAGGACATCAAATAATTCACTGCAGAAGCAGCTCATGATTAACTCAACTAATCAGATTGGGCCACCCAAGCTGATGACCCAATGGGTATGTCATATTCACCCACCCAATACCACTAAGTCTCAAACAAAACCGAGTCACTACTAATCTACCTTCTCAAATTTTGTCAACAGGCAATGATGCACCGCAAGTGCACACTACACAAAAAACAAAACTATCCAAGGGGGGAAATAAACAGAAGGCAAAAGCCAATATCAACCCCACCGCTAAAGCTACCCATAACAAAACTTACTCCATAGCACAGAATACCCTCACTGCCACACAGCACGTGCTGAAAAAAAAAAGGCTGAAGGGCACAGGTACCCTTCCCTCGAACCTAAGGTGCAATGGGGGGAGCCTTTACTATAGGGACATTGAACATCTCTGGACTTAAGGCCTCGCCGTCCCATGCTAGAAAACTGAGTTTTTTAAAAAATAATTTACCCATGGACATCCTGGCCATTCAGGAAACCTACTATCTGTGCGGTGAAGAGGACACATAGGCAACCATGCTCCTCCCTTCCCTTTCCTTTTGGTCACCTCACTGTGGGGGTGATTGTCTGAGTAACCCATAATTTTAAATTTATTTCATCAACAGTACCTCGACAACCATGTCCTTGTTGTCACCTTTTTATGGGATGACAAAGTGCACGCTGTTGTTAACGTTTACTCCCCAACCTGTGCATGAGATCATTGGGAATTCTTCTTGGCCATCAATTTCCTCCCGCTACCCCCTGACACATTTGTTGTTGGTGACATGGACTGCTGGACCAACCCAGCCTCTGACCGCTGGCCCATGTCACCTACACCCCCGCAGGGGCACATAAAACTTTACAATATAAAAGCCACCCTGGGGCTGTTTGATACTCTGCAACATCATGCACCGCTACTCCCAAACATGTCTTGCCCACATGTGCACAATGGCCAGCTGAGATCTATGTCCCGCATTGACCTTACTCTTGCACCGTTGCTATTTCAATCCCAAGTTTCTCACTTTACAATGACAAAAACTGATTTGTCTGACCACAGGATAGTATTGGCTTCCTTCTCTTTGTCCAATTTAGCGGCACAGGCACCAAAGTGGTGCAAACTCCGCCCAGCTGAGATCACGTCGCCCAGATTTTCCTCATGGGTGGACACTAAAGCCTCAGCTCTGGAGTTTATCACACCATTTTGTGTGACCCGCTTTCCACCTGGTCAACCTTCAAAGCGAACACCATCCTCCAGGCTTGCCACATCTCATCACATTTCTCGCGGGCTTCCTTGGCAGTCATTTTGTGCATGCTGGCAGAAGTGGACCATCTGGAATCAAATGTCCCAGCGGCAGGCTACAGCCCAGCTTGGGGATCATAAGTGGGCAGAAGTGTCCACTGGCCTCAATGCACTGGTAAAACAATACAAGCATCGGGTTTGTGTTCAGTATAAAGCAAAGCATATAACAGCAGGAGACACATGCTCTGCTTACTTTTTTAAGAATTCTTTGCATTGCGCCAGAGCTTGGCCTGCAAACAGGTGTGGAGGCAAGACCACTCCGTCACAAATACTCTGGCCAAAATAAACAATTAAAGTACAAAATTATTACTCCAAATTTTATTGCTCCATATATAACAGCCATCTGAAGTGGATAATTTTCTCGAAAGTGCACATATCTGAACCAATTTCCATTATCAGGAGTTGATGAATTTGATTTCTTGGGACGAACTCTGGTCTGCTGTTTGCGGTGCACAGTACAGGAAATGCCCAGGTCCAGACGACATTCCTTATGAGTTCTATACAAAGTATTTCAAATATTTTTTCGCCTAGCTGCTTGCCTCAATGAACCAATGCCTTATGGAAACGCGCCTCTCCCAGGAGGAAAAGAGGCTTTCATGATAACCTTGTACAAGAAAGGGATAAGCTGAACCTGGCCAACTGGTGCCACATTTCACTTACCAACACAGACACTAAATTTTTTACAAAAATCATGTCAAACCGTCTAAGAGTATTTGCCTCTGCTCGCATTTCTTCTAAGCAATTTGGTTTCATCCCCTCATGGTCTATTTGGGACAACATACACACCGTGGCCAACGTCTGCCAATCCACAGCTTCTGGAGCACTTGTTTTCTTAGTCCAGCAGAAGGCCTATGATAGAGTCAACTGAGATTACCTCAAAGCCTGCCACCGCAAGTTCCACCTCCCCTATCGCTTCATTAATTAGTGATGTTACTCACAGAATCTGCCACAATGGCTGTGCGTGGCCCTGGCTTCCTTACGGATGTAGTTCCCCCTCAAAGGGGCCTACGCCAAGGGGACCCTCTAAGCCCACTCTTGTATAACTTCAGCCTTGACCCACTTCTTCGCAATGTAAATGCCAGCCTTACTGGTGTCCATGTGCAAGGCCAAGCACCAGTCAAGATTTTGGCATTTGCTATTGATTTTGTGGTTAGGGTGTCTAACAATCATGATGCACGCACGCTTGAAGCTACTAACTAGTTTGACTCCAGGGTATGTAATGCTCCACCTAACGCCTAAAAACCATAATTGTTCTCCTTGGTCAGTATCAAGACCTCTGGTCCCCAGCGCCCCAATTTCTAACTGCTTTAACAACTTGCTCACGGGATCGCTTGCCCTGCCCACCCCACACCGCCCCGCTTGTGCTCCTCTTTGTGCCAATCCCCACCGCTGGCTCATTCCGCCATTTGGGGGTGTGGCTGGAGGCGGGAGGGTACGCCTCAACGGTGATGGAGCATCATATTCTAGTAAACGTTACAAAACGCATAGCTTCCCAAAAGCCAGCCAAACCTCCTTTACAGGCAGGGTAGTACTAGCCAACTCTATTCTCCTTTCTAAAGTTTGGTTTGGGGCCCACGCCATCACTTTTTCCTTTTATTTCTTCAAGTCATTATACGCCCTTTTGCAAGGGTGGCTTTGGTTAGGCCTCCAACAGCTGGTACTCCTGGATGTCATGTTTGGCTCTCGCCATAGTGGTGGCATGGGCCTGCATAACTGTGAGGTCCATGCCGCTAATTCTTGGCACCTGGATTTCTGCAGTCACCAACCCAACGGTCTCAGCCCAGCACTGGTCCCATGCGGCTCGCTCCAACTTCTCTCACGCCTTGAGCCTCAGCAATCCTACCCAACCCATTCTCTGTTAAAGTACCTTGCCTCACACCCTTCTGCTGTGGGCCCACATGGGACGTCGCACCACTTCAAAAGTATTCTCAACTCTATGCGAAGCAATGAGTGGAGAATTTGCATCAGTGGGCACACCGCCTAGAGGGGGCGCCCTACTCCTTGGTATACCCAGAAAGTACAAGGACAACTTATTCTGAACGGAGTGATACCCATGAGATCCCCTATTATAGCCAGGGTGGACTACCTGAACATGTTGGACATCCCCTACTCCCTTGATACCCAGAAGGCCATTTAGAAGTACGCCCACCACCCTCTTCTGCAGCCGAATATTTTAATCCCATGTGTGGCGCTGCTTAAAATGGGTATACCATACAGCTGAGCGCTCTAACGCTTTGCACTCATCTTGTGGTGTGTGTGGCCAGTATGGAACTTTGGTTCACCACCTGAAAGAGTTCCCTCCCTTTAAAGCGATCTGGCGTGAGGTTCAGCGTCTCCTTTGCCAGGATCAGACACAGCCTTTTCAGCCTGTCTAAGGACATCTTCTCCTTGTCCTTGGTTTCTCCTATACCACCTTCCCTCTGTGCCTTAGTGGCTGCAATTGCTATATGTACTATCCACACAGTTGCCTTGGATGCTATCTCAGGCTCTAATCCCACCCTCCAGGAAGCTGTACGCTGGTTCCAGTCACACCTTGTGGACCACTTTCAAGCTTGGATGTTTGGGTTCCTACCACCCCGTTGCCGCCAGTTGGTCTCATCCTGGTTTCCGGTTTGGTTCATTGCTCCAGACCCCTTCCTACATATGTGCTCAATAGTTGCGCAAGCCCTACACACGTAACCCCCTTACTTTTCTTGGCGTTACCACTATAAACAGGAGATAACGTTTGCTTCTCTGGGGTGCCCTCCTCTTGCTGATGTTTGTTTTGTTAGTTTACTTATTGGAAGTGTCCGTCCCCTGGTCAGCCTTCTCCAAATAAAATTAAAATTAAAAATGAAAGTTGAACCATTCATTTATTTGGAATAGCTGTTACTTATATAAGGTCAATTTTAATATTACTTAAATCACTACTTTAACACAGTTGATCATATTAGTATATCTGTTGAGATCAACTCATCAAAGACTGAACTGATATCTATCATAAACCAAATAAAATGATAATTAATATTAACTTATTTAACTGAGGTAAGCTGACCAGGGGATGGACATTACTAAACTAAAAACTAAAACTAATGTAACTAACTTACTTCAAACAAAACTCCCAAATGAGCAGATTGAATGAAACACACCAAACAAAAAAATCAACCAGGTGGGCAGCTGAGATCACTTATACATCCATGGCAAGAAGGGAGGGGGGATTGGGGGGCTCATCTTTGGCAGTAGCTTCCTCATCCCAGAGTAGGGTACATGTCAATGTGGATATCAAGGGCGTCAGGGCATTAGCAGCATGTGGTTCAATATCTCTAATAATTGGTACTTCTGAGAAATTGCCAACTATGAAAAGGGCAGTGATATATTCTTCTAAAGCTTTTTCAGCTTTAATTTGGGTGTCTGGTAGTCTAATGAACATGGCACTATTGGTTTAGTAATCTTAAATTTCAGATTCCGTGCTACAGTTACCACATTCTGGATAGAATTGTTGAAATTTTTGTGTAATTTTATTCACATTAACTTTACTTTTTGTAGTAAGATTTATGGGGATAAAAGGAGGTGAAATTTTCTTGTGAGCATTGTCACTGATTTGGAATCAGATTTTCAGAGGGGATGACAATCTGGTGTGGCAGCTGCTTCTACTGCAAGCTGGTGGTCGTTGTAGAATGATTTGACATTTAGCTGTAGGGCATATAAGTGAGGGGCAATTCTGCATCCCATTTTGCATTACAGGAATGGTTGACTTGCAGAGATGGTTCTTCATTGATATTACTTGATTCGTCAATTTCATCCATTACCTCCCATGGGTTTTGGTTAAATTTGAATTGGAGAATTGTCATATGGTTGAGGATTGGTTAATTCTTTGGAGGATGCATGGGATTGAACTGGGGTCTAATCCTGTGCTTGATTGGAAGGAGCTTTTGTGGCACTGGGGCGAGGAGAAGGCTGATTGGTGGCTGCAGGTGCAGCTGTAGCAACAGGCTTTGGAGGAGGTGGAGGTAGGGTTGTACCTCATGCCAGAACTGGCATGGGGTGGGCAGCAGATTGGGGGTTGGCAGGCGAAAAATCTGATCCGTCGTAAATAACTAAGGAGGGGCACTTGCTTTTTGAGTGGTCCAACCTGAAACAGGATGGGAAGATCGTCCACCCACCCTCAATGCAAGCCCAAACCGGATGGTTGTGGGCAGAAGGAATGATGGCGTGAGGTAGAATCAAAACAGCGATTTTAATAAATTCAGGGCTGATTGTGGCATATGCCCAAGGCCCTGCGAGTCATGTGGCCCCATTTGGGACCACAAATTGTAAGATGAGGCTGGAGCCATACGCTGCCAAACCGCCCATCAGCTCCTGGTGGAGCACCACAGGGGGAGGTGGGTGGGCAAACCAGCAAACTGGGCCATTAAAATGGTGTCCGCTGGGAGCTGGGTCTGAATTGCGGGAAGAGGGGTACCCTGGAATACCAGGGGCTCAGTTGCTGCAGTGGCAGTGTCAGCTTCACAGCTGAAGCCAAGGTCAAAATACCCCTTATAGCGCATAGATCAATAAAACTTGCAGGAATCATCACCGCCTGGATTATTTCAATAATGGCTTGATCATGGTTCAAGAAGAGTTTCCCATAGTAAACCCTTAGGCCATAGCACATGTTGCTCCAGGGTAGCACCTGGGGGCAGCGAGGTACTGCTTGGGTACAAGTGAGGTGGGCGTCAAGCTCCTTGGGAGGAACAAATTACCCCAGGGGTTTAGTATGACTGGGTGATTCAGTCCAAGCGCGTTTTCCTGCCAGACAGAAAATGGTGGGTGGAGTTTTGCCGCTGCCCACACTGGAGCAGCTAGCGGAGAATATGAGGGCATTGGAGTGAAACAATGATAGACGACTTGAATTACTTTCTTGTTTTCCATATAATTTGCTCAGAAAGTTATGCAGAGTGGAAAGAGGTGCTAATAAATAAAATAATAGACATTATAAAATATTAGACGTCAGGCCTATCTGCCTGAGACTCAGCCTAAAGGGCTGTCATGAGTTTAACCTCAGGATAAGGCTTAACCAATTAGGGACGAAATCCTTACAGAGCCCCCTTAAGCCTTGTCCTAGGAATCAAGCTCAACGTTGAGGGATGCATTTATCAAAGAAACAGTCTTGTGTCCAAGGGAAGGTTGAATGCACCAGAGGCAATGTCGTTGGTGAACTAATGTAGAGAATCATCAGCATCATCATCATGACTCTTGATGAATTGTACTCCAGAAGCATTGTTGTTCAAGTATTGAACTAAAATAAGGAAAAAATAATTCTTTGAGTATTAGTGTATATATAAGAATAAAAGAATTATAAAAAGTGATTTTGAGTACCAGAGGCAATGTTTTGGCACTCATGAAGTGAAAATTAAAATAAAAATATATAACTTATTTTAAAAGATTAATAAAAATTAAAGAGAAAAAATAATTAAAGAAACGGGTAGAGTACCAGAGGCAACGTTATTGGTGCTCTGCAGAAATAAAAAAATAACAAACAGACATTAAACAAATAAAGAGTAGAATTGTAGCCATAAGATGCAACATATTTAACATCCGCCCAGAAACCAGAGGCAATGTCATCAATGCCAGTTGTCAGACAATTACCAGTCCAATATTGGGCAAAGATTGTTTTGGAGGTCAATGAGGCTAATATTGGCCAAAAGACCCTGGCCAATCCTTGGTGGAACCCCTCAAATTGAGAAAATCCTTCTACTAACACTCCTCAGCCAAATATCTTGATTGTCAGTAATCAGGTTGTTCCAAACCCATAGCGGAATACAGGAAGTCATGCTGAGGTTCCTCCCTGATCTCTCTATAGTTTAGTTCCAATACCTAAGCAAATACCACCCCATTTTATAGGCGTGGATAAGGTCTCCCAAGGTACGAATATTTTCCCCATTATGATTGGGTCAATTACATTAAATCCATGCCTCATAGATTCATCCTACCTGAAATTGCCCCTCTATCATATGTTCTGTTGAAGAAAGGTGGGTCTGAAGAGCTTTGATAGGTCAAAATTCAATAATTCTAATTTGGTTATTTCTAGCCTAACCCAACTTTTGCGCCTATCTCACTTTGAGCCTTAAAAATGGTTTAAATACTAAGTGGCAAGATATTGTGAGGGTTCAATTTTTACCCTCATACCGCCATTATCAGAATTATAATACAAACTCAATTTTTAGTCTTTTTAAAAAAAGTAAATGAAGTGGGCCAACCTTGGGACAAATATACCACACCGAGTTTTTTAGCTTGTGCTGTGTTTGAACCTGTCTCAATCAAAAACCAACCCAGAGTGGAGCAGGAACCACCCTCTATGCTACCATTCCTCTTTTAACCTTTTAAAGGTTTTCATATTTTACTTTAAGCAATAATAAATTCCATGATGTATTTAATTCAGAAGTTTAGAGTACTACTTCTCCAGCATAAATATTGTTGAAATTAGGGTGTAAAACACACCAGCAAGCACAATAACAGCCTGAATCCCAACAAGTGGTGCTCACTACATGGGCTCTGTACACCAAAAACTACATAAAAAGTGGAGGCTGGTGGTAAATTAACCCTCACGACCCCCACGCTTCAGCTGAGTCCAGGCTAGTTGAGTTAGAACAATAGCAGCAAGTGATTTGTCTCACCTTAAAAGACTTAAGAAGCACCCTTCTCAAGGCCCTCATGGGGCCACCCTATCATTAAAAAAATCCCTCTCGCAGACAAGTTCGCACCTTGTTAGGGCATTATATCCTCCTTCCTTAACGTTTATGAATCTGCCATGGAAGAAGCAAATGACCATCAGAAACCAAGCAAAGTTTTACCTGCTTTAGTTGTATGGCTCAAGGGATAATGATTCCAAACATGGCCATTCTCATCACCTGGATGGAGGTTAAGAAAGCGCTTATTGTTGAATTTGGCTCCATTTAGAGTTTGCAAAGGCAAAAACAGGCATTTATGTGCTTTATTATGAAAAAGGGAGAACCAATTGCCTCTAGTTATATAATTCTATAGCATAGCTCAACCTTTGTTTCTTGAAAAAATGCTACCTCTTGATGACGCCATTGCTGCTAGGTTGGCTGGTCTGACACCTCATCCCACTTTGCAATGTATATCTCTTTAGTTAAGCGCTCTTTTTGGAATGTACGAGATATCAAGGAGGCTTTGCTAGTGGTGGCTTACATTTTACCTGACCCTATGCAAGTAACTCAGAGGCGCGAATCTACTCTAACCCTTTGACCCAATTATGGTTGTCTATCTCTGAAAACCTGCTCCTATAAAACTGCCGCACCAAGATCCTCCTCCACCTAGTCAGTATGCTAAAGGAACCTGGCCATGATGGGGCAGCACTTCCCCCACATCAGTTCAAAAAGCTACGCCATCAAAGGCAGTTATCACTTTGTCTTACCCTCCTCCTACTTCAGAGTGGTATTCTAAGGTAGAGATTGTCACATCCCGCCAAGCTGCTGTCTCTATACACTCCGTCCTCTCCTCTGGCTGACCTTTGTTCAGAATCTGAGGCCATGTGGCAGCCCAAACCTGCTACTGCAAAGTCTTAACTCAGAGCCGTTACAAATCCAAACGCGTCCTCAAAAGGATAATAAGATGGATGAGCAACCCCGGGGCCTATACTGCAATAAGGAAAGCCCTTACCCTACCTTACATCCTATGGGCTCCCTGACGTGCATCAATACCCCTTACAATGACGAAACTGAAGGGGGTTGTGAAGATGCTGACTATTATGTCCTCAGAGACCTAGTTGAAGTTGTGATATCTGAAATGTTGAACTTGGAAAGAATAGACACGGTTAGAATGCCCCGCCAAACTTATCTACATCAAGTGCTGAGAGGTTTTGAGATTATTGGCACTGCCAGTAACGCTGACCAGCTCATGGCTACACTAATCCAATCCACCCATTTTGTTCACTCCCTGCAGTCTATCCAAGAGAAATAATCTGAAACTGCTAAAAGACTAGCTTCTAATCTCCGTTTAAAGGAGGTCTTAGCTATCTCCTCCAACTTATTGGAAACTTTAATAAAAGTGGAGGTTGTCATCAATAGAGTATGGGTCACAGCTATCTGGACACTGGATCCTCCATGAACTTGGTGTCGTCCAAACTTATATAAAATTAAGCTAGCCCCTGACTCAACTACACCCAAGAGTTTGATACTGCTAGTATTTACAGCATGTGCGCTATTGGTGCCTATTCTTCTTTGCCCATATGATTAGAAAATCATTTTGTCAGCCCAGCAGTGGTCTTGTCTAACAATACTTATGATCTACTTACTGGTAAACAATTTATGCTCAATTATGAAGGGATCATTAACTTGAAGCAGGGATTTCTCTCACTGCTTAACTATGAGGCCTATTTGATTCTGACCAGCAATGGGCTTAATAAAAAGTAATACGCCTGTACCGTTGAGTACCCCTCTTTGCCTTGTCCCTGCACTACACAATGACAGGACAAAGTATGAAGATGTTGCCTCAATCTGTGGACGCCCTAGATGGTATTCTCTCTATGAGTACAAAGAAGTAGTAATCAGGCGGGTGAACAAAGGTTAGTTGATTTTAAGATTACCTTACAAATATCCAACAACTGCTTATTGCATCTAATCTGTAATGACGAAATTATCTCTCTTGAGCCCATAATATTTCCAGGCATGCTGGACCCAGCCTATCAACGACCTATCAATTTCCTGATGAGGAATCTTACTGAGAAGGACATGGTCATTAAGAAACATCAGGAGATTGGAATAGCCCAGCTAATTTTTATTGAGGACGTCCAGAAAATCTACTGTATTGGGTCTGTGGTGAATATGGGCCTACTTGCAAATCAATCGTTGAGTAATCTGCTTACTGTTCATATCTCTGATGATCTAGCCCCTCAGAGCTTGAAAAGTTCATTTTTTTGGAGTCCTATATTGGCATTTTCTCTAAATCTGATATTGACTATGGCACATGAAGGGTCGGACTCATACCATTGACATTGGAAATGCTCGCCCTATCCAATCCAAATCCTATCATAAGTCAAAAGTTGAGGAGCTACAGATGAAAACAGAGCTCAAACAGTTGCTGGATGCTGGGTTGCTGGTTCCCTCCAAAACTTCCTTGGTCATCCCCACTTTTATTAATAAAAAATAAAAATGAAGGTCATTGGGTAGTTATGGACTGCTGCGAATTGAATAATCTCTTAAAATAGATAGTTACCCTATCCCCCGGATTGATGGCGCTCTAGACCAACTCTCTGAGTCCAAATTTTTTTTCTACTATGGACTTGGCTAGCAGGTACTGGCAGATGGACATGTCTCCACAGGACCATGAGAAGTGTGCCTTTATTTGCAGAAAAGGTTTGTTCCAACCCACAGGGCTACCTTAAGGTTTTTGCAATGCGGCTGCAACTTTTCAGAAGATGATGTATCACATTCTCTAGAATCTTAAGCTGAGCTATGTGATTGTCTACCTTGATGACATCATAGTTTTCTCCAAGACCTTCTATAAACACCTCACCCACCTAAAGGAAGTGTTTCAACACTTGCAGGGATCTAACATTAACCTAAATCCCTCCAAGTGTACTTTTTTCAAAAAAAGCTGTATTTCCTTAGCACGCCATCACCTAAGATGGGAACCATCTTCAAGATAAGGTCAAAGTGATATCCAAAATCTCGGCGCCCAAAAACCCTTTGCAACATTTGGTATTTTTGGGCATGAAGGGAAATCACCATTTGTTCATCCCTAAATTAACCCAGCTCAGAGATCCACTTGTCCGCCTCTTGGCTAATAATAGCTTTTATTGGGGTGCTGAACAAAATACCGCGTTTGAGACCCTGAAGGGAGCTATTGCAAAAAGACCAATCCTCCGCCATCCTAACTATAACAAGCCCCTCATGTTGTTCACTGATACTTCTGACTACGCGGTTGGAGCTATCTTGATTCAATTGGATGAACTTGGTGTCAATTATCCTATGTCTTACTTCATCAAGATGCTCTCAAAGGCTGAGCGCAACTATAGTGTTACTGAGAAGGAGTGCCTTACTGTCTTGCTCGCTGTAAAACTAACAGACCGTCTTATATGGGACTTCATTCAAATTATTTAATGACCACGCCTCCTTGAAGTGGTTGCATAATATGAAAGATCCTACAGAATGGCTGGCTCGATGGGATTTGAAGCTCCAGAAATATGATATGTTATTTGAGAATCAGGTGGGAACTCACCATATGAGCGTTGATGAGTTAACGCGTCTGCTTGTCTTTCACATGGACAATAGTGAAGCCAAGAGGTTACATGACCTTCCAATGACTCCTGACGCATGGGCTGATGAGGACGGACCTGCACATAAGATGCTAGCTTAGCACTCCCGCAATACCAAGGTTGAAATTGGGAAGTTATACAAGAAAGTAGGTGTGAACTGGTTGCCCTATCTCCGGTTATCAGAGCAAGTACCTGTGATCATGGAGTCTCAAACTATCGTGGGCCATGGTGGAGTCTGAAAACATATGAGTGAGTTAAAGAGAGATATTATTGGTAAGGCATCATGAAGAGACCATATCTGAAGCCTTGGATGTTTGTTTGATCTGTAAAAAAGCAATTCAGCTTTAAAACTTAGTATCAGTATCAACTGACTATGCCCCAACAGCCAACCACACAATAGTCTCGATGTGGTTGGCCCCTGCCCCAGAAGACTGGGGAAAAGTTATATCCTGGACGGTATTGATCACTTTACCAAATAGGTTAAAGCTGTGGCTCTTCCTGCCCAAACTGTGAAAGCTACTGCAACATTCCTCCACTGAAGTATTTTCACCTGCCATGGGTGTCCTCAAGTCCTTCTCTGTGAAAACGGAAAAACTTGCCTTCAAAGATGGTTAAGCTTCTAGCTACTTCAATGGGGCCCAGAAGCTCTTTTCCACCCCTTATAACCCGTCTACTAATGATACTGTAGAAAGAGCTAATGGGACCATGTCCTCCGTCCAACAAAAGGTGGCCAATTCAGACCCTCTCACTGGGATCTGAACTTACCCAGTGTTCTCATGGCCTACCTTAATATTTACCATCAGATCCATAAAATGTCTCCTTTCTAAATGCTATATGGTCGAGAACCTGGGGTGCCAGCCTTATTAGCTAAAGATATTTTCTCTGGTAGGACTGACCCTGAGCAATCCATAAATAAGTTGGCCCAGAATCTCATTCAGTTACAAGCAGAGGATATGAATAATTTGAAAAAACTGTCACTAAAGAGGGCCAAGCAGCTAATGAGGTCTGCCCCCTCTTTCTTCCTTCCAAGTATCAGTCTTGGTATTGTATTATCACAATTTGAATCACTCCTAGAAGTGAAAAGCTTGGGTCTATCTGGAAAGGACCTTTTGTAGTCACATATTAGTGAATGGATGTTTTATCCATTAAATCCCTTGCTTTTGGAGTTACCATCAACTGGGTCCATGTCCAGTTCCTGCGCTCCTATCTCCCAACCACACTTAAAGGTGGTAATTTTGGATAATCACCAGTCCAATATTGGGCAAAGAGTGTTTTGGAGGTCGATGAGGCTTATATTGGCCAAAAGACCCTGTCTGATCTTTAGTGGAACACATCAAATTCAAATCCTTCTACTAACACTCCTTGGCCAAATAGCTTGATTGTCAGTGATCAGGTTGTTCCAAACCCATAGCGGAATACAGGAAGTCATGCTGAGGTTCCTCCCTGATCTCTCTATAGTTTAGTTCCAATACCTAAGCAAATACCACCCCATTTTATAGGCGTGAAGAAGGTCTCCCAAGGTACAAATATTTTTCCCATTATGATTAGGTCAAATGCATTAAATCCATGCCTCATAGATTCATCCTACCTGAATTACCCCTCTATCATATGTACTGTTGAAGCAAAATGGGTCTGAAGAGCTTTGATAGGTCAAAACCCAATAATTCTAAATTGTTTATTTCTAGCCTGATCCAAATTTTGCGCCTATCTCACTTTGAGCCTTAAAATATTTTAAATACTAAGTGGTAAGATATAAAGAGAGTTCAATTTTTACCCCTTACCGCCATTAATAGAACTATAATAAAAACTTAACGTTTTATAGCTTTTTAAATGTTTTTATTCTACTTTAAACAATATAAAATTCCAAGATGTATTTATTTCAGAAGCTGAGAGTATTACTTCTCCTGTGGAAGTATTGTTGAAATTCAGGTGTAAAACGCACCAACAAGCATAGTAACAGCCTGAATTCCAACACCAGTTTAAGGAACTTCAGAGGCAACGTTATTGGGGCCCAAATTCAACTCTGCACGCAAAAGATGACATTGTTGTAAACATACATCCTTGTTTTAATATAGAGGATGACTCAAGAAAGGCTCCAGGGGTTTTCTGATCCAGATCTTGGGGGTCACCACTCAAGTTTTTTTCAAAAAAGTTGTGGAATCTGGTGGCGTGATTATAGAGGTTCCATCTTGATTTTTGGCCATCTTCAGCAAATTTTTTGGCATCTCAGTAAATAGTCATAGCTTAAATTTGCTTATTGCAATTGGATAATACCTTGCAGAATTGGTGGTAAGTTCAGAATAGTTTTGCTTAGATGGAGAAAATAAAGATTTAAGTTTGAAGTGGTTGTATTAGGCGGGTTAAATATTAAAATCATTCAAAATAAACTTTGAGTTAAGTGGATTGGCTTTCACAAAGACCTTTAATAAATTTTCAAGTTTTTTGGTTGGAAATGGCCAGATAATATCTGAATCATTAGAATTGGATGATAAATTGAATAATTTGGCTCTTAAATCGATTGGTCAGTAATAAGCATCACCTAACTCTATTATCTAAACTCCAATGTGCAATAGATGTTTTAGCTCATTCCTAACTCAGAGGTGCCCCTGTAGTGAGCGCCACTATTATAGTTTGAAATTAAGCTCCAAAAGTGGCAGGAAATTTCATAGCTGGATTTTAAGTTGATATTATAAGTAAAAGATTGGTTGGGGAATTTAGATTTTATTATATAAAAATCCACCAAGTCAATACTTTATCCTGACTTTGGGATAAATAGAATAGAAGGACACTATCAAAATAAGATGACATAGGCCCTGGACAGCGTATTGTTACTTCAAGTTTTAAGCCCTTAGAGCACTTGAATTTAGTATTAATATATAATTTAAAAAGAAGATGAACCTGTCATTATTTGGAATATTTGGTCCTTATATAGGGTCAATTGCAATATCTCTTAAATCAATAACTTAACACAGGTGATCATATCATTATATCCTTTGATATCAACTTATAGAAAGATTACAACTGATATATATTTTAAACCAAATAAAATAATAATAATAAATAATATAATATAATATAATATAATAGATATTATAGAATATTAGGCGTTCAGCCTATTTGCCTGAGACTCGACCTAAAGGGCTGTCATGAGTTTGACCCCAGGATAAGGCTTAAACAATTAAGGGTGCAATACTGACATATGGTATTGGATAGGTTATGAGTTTAAAGGTAGGACTGACTGGGGTTCAACGTGGGAAGGTTGAACTCAAAGATAGTCCAGAATAATAGGCTCTCAGGTTTGATAGGTTATACCTTAAAGTGTGAATTATTAACCCATTGAGTAATTCTCCTCTCCCTATTAGGAAGAGGGGATCCGTTGTTAGTGTTATCTTCTATATTTTGTGTTTGACTTTTTCACTGGTTACAGCTCTTGGTGCCCCTGTAGCGAGCATCAGGTTTCACATTTTTCACCTAGGAAAACCCAAATACTAAGATTGTGGGTTCCTAAAGCAGTAAGAATGGAAGTTGCGAGTTTTCTTTGGGATGCCTTGACTGATTGGAATGGCTGGAGGGATGCAATAGCGTAGCACTTTGTTTCTTCAGATCCTGTTAACAAAACTATCTTAGGATACAATACTAATTATTTTTAACTATGCAATGAAGTAAAATAGATATAAAATTTGTTAGGTAAATTATATAATGAGTTTTATTTGTTAAAGTTTTTTGATACTTATATAGTGACTAGATGTTTTGTGGCAGATGGAGCGCTTGAGTCCTTTTGTTTCAGGATCTTTTCTTCTTATCCAGTACAAAGGTCAATCTGCATCCACTTCCTTTAATTGGCTTCATGATTGTTGCCTTCCATTGTGCAAGGGCATCTGGGTGGCAGCCTATAGTGTTAAGATGGTGTCTCATCCCATAAAAATTCTTAGATCTCCTTCATTAACTCTTGCCCACTTAAGATGAGGGCTCATTTGATGAAAATATATTCTTTTATGGTTGGATTAACCCTGGAGGAGGATGGTCAGATGAGTTTCAGTCTGATCTTGAGTTAATTTGATTCATCTTTTAGCACAAATGCTGACATCCTCCAAGCAGTGATTTAAGAGAGCTTCTGGAGTAGGATCCAGCATAAGCACAAGACTGAGGTTATGCACTGTTATTGTGGCAAATTGCTCAGTGTCTACAACAGACATGAGGTTTATTATTTTTTACCACCATTTAGGTTAGAACTTAAAGTATTGTCTTCTAAATAGGTTCCAATCAAATTTCTGTCACCATTTTACCCCCCAAGATAATTAGTTATAGTAGTTTTTATCCGCCAAAAAGTGGTCATTAAGGTGGTACTTACTAATTTTATAATTAATAAGATTTTGAACTCTTGGTATAGGTCAGCCTTGTAGCTATCACATAACCATACCCCAGGTAAATTTGGTAAAATAAAGTAGTCAGCCAGGTTTTGATCAATAAAGTTTTCTGAGGTACCAGTATCCACCAGAACAGATGGTTTAATCCTCCTTAAAAAGAAAAGAGATAGTAGCTGAGAGCAAAAAGTATCCAGAAAACTTAAAATTAAATTAAGTAAGCCAAAGACTCAGTAAAACAGATTTTCAGGAATATGGAAACCACCATTTGTAACTGCACTGTCTTACTTGCCTCCTGGGGGCAGCATACCATTGTGTAAGCCAGGAGAAAACCCTCAAGGGGTGATCTGGTCTACTGAAAATAGTTCAGGGCTAGACCTGCTTGAGCTTGTATGTGGTTTGTTTGATTCTATAATGAGATTATTTTTAACAGCATTTTGATACCAAGGTAGAATTCACATTTTAATCGCCAGCTGGTTATAATAATTCACTATCAAACAAGTGAATCCCCTTTCAATGAGGGTCTGCTCTGTGTCTTTGGGAGGATTCCAATAAGTGTAACTTAAATCTGATTGCCTTTAATTAATGAATTAGGAAGACTCAATTTGGCTCACCAATTCTGCTGAGGTGACAAGGTCTCAGAAAAAAGGTCATCTTTTTCAAAATAATCTGATCCTGGGAGGTATTTATAGGCGTCCCTGTGGGTGAAACCTCAATGGCTAAACATATAAAACAAGCTTCAGTTGGGGTGGAGAAATTTTCAGAAAGGCCACCAATTACTTCATCAAAATTGGCAGAAATGGCAACCATACCTGAGCATTTTTAATAGATTTGGTCAAATTAAAATGGAAAATGATTCTCTCACAACGTCAGACATAGGTAAGGCTTGGTACTGACTCTTATAATTGATATAAATATACCATTCATGATTGTTCCAAATGAAAAAAGAGAAGAGCTTCTGGAAAGGTTTGGAAGAAGGACATAACTGGTTGTTGTGCTTCTAAAAAGGTGTTCCAAACCTTTGATAAATTCCCATAAATAAGGATGGACTCTAAAAATAGAAAGACTAATCTTTCAAACTGACCAAATTTGATGCAACCAGTCGTTTCCCTAAGGATGCAAACAATAACCACTTGAAAATTATGTAAGGAAGTTTTTAATTTTAAAAGAAGCAAACAGATGCTTCAATTTTATAATTGTTTCTGAGGTGAGTTTTATAATAGATCCTGTAAGACATTGATGGGTTTAGAAACTGCCATGTACCTTCAGGAAGATAAAACCCTCAGTTGGCAGTTGTGAGAAAAACAATGAACCATACAATAATTATACCAAATGAGAAAAAGGTGTAAAAGCTAGCAGCTGTAATAAATGGTCACTCAATCAGTTAATGCTCAGGGAGAGACCAACATGGAAAATTTTCCTACATGTAAAAAATAGGAATAATCATCTATTTTGAGTGGAGTTATATAACTCTCCTATTTCCAAAGAAGGAATGCAGAATCAAAACTCAGCCCATAAGGAAAGGATTAAGAAAAATGGTAAGAAAAACACATCATGAATGGTGACAACACCATCATGACTTGTAAATATAAATATAAATACCTCCCATAAAGAGGTAAATGGGTAGGTCTTCAAAAAGTAACATTTGGTTTTTAATTGTATAAAATAGCTTTGTTTAAAAATAAAGAGACAGCTAACAGAGAGATTGGTTGGACAAAAGCTACTATAAGGAAAGTAGGAGTGATAGGCCCAGATCATTTTTTAAATATTTAAGCCAATTCTGACCAAAAAAAGCTACAAATGATTGTAGTTTTATAACTCAAGTATTTATGGATTCAAGACTTTGATAAAAGTTAGATATTATTTTTTTAGTTTAAATGTTTTTCAAGACATAATATAACCCTTATTTACATATTAAATTTTTATTTTATTGGAAAGGCCAACCATAGGATTAACACTTCCAATAATCATCAACAGAACATCAAATAACCAAAAGGGCACCCTAGAGGAGCTGAGTTACCCCCTGTTGCCAGTAATATTACCAGTGGAAGGAAGAGGGGGAGCGTCTGAGGAGGCCTAGGCCAAAACTGAACACAAATGAAGGAAAGGGTCTGATGAAAGGAACCAGATGGGTAACCAGGATGACATCTAACAGTGGTGGTAAGATGGCAGGTGGCCAAATAAACAGGCTTGGAAGTGATCCATAAGGTGAGATTGGAATTGATGCCAGCTCCTTGTGTAATTAATGGGTTTGTGCTAATATTCCATGAGATAATTGGGAAGTATGAGCCTCATAGCTGAATCTACTAGGGACCATCCTGCCAAAGCCAAACCCCAAAACCCATCCGCCAAGTTTTGACATTGTCACGCACCCTTGGATCACTGTCCACACTTTGTAAAAGAGTACCAAGATCCACGCCAACGCCACACCAAGCTCACTAGTGGAGCTCATGTCTTTGATCTGAAATATTATTAAAAATATTGTTTTTTATGCAATCAATTCCTTTATTTGACTTTTGAGGGTTTTGTAGAAGACTCAACTATCCATTCAGGCCAGCCTATCCTCAAATAAATAGTACTTTGCTAATATTGAATAAGCTTTCTCCTATGCTAGGATCTCCTGAACCGACCAGCACATCTCAGGAAAAGATTCCATATCCTACTGAATCATCATCCACACTGTTTGTAAGTCTAACATCATATCAACTTGGATGCATTTCAACTTTGGACATTTGATTTTTCCTTGCTCCCATGCCCTCAAATTCGGGTTCCTTCCTATGAATCCAATATTTGGATCCAGTACTGACTGATATGAAGCAATGTAAAGATCAGGTGTCACCCAATCCGTAACATCACCCCCCGTGAAACCCAGAATCCCTGGACCATCCCCAGGCACTGCGCGCCAACTTCTCCCATTTTCCATGCCTCTTACTCCTCTGGATCACCTTTCCACTTTACTCACACATGCAGATGGCCCTTCGCCCATCTCCCAAGCTCTGGATCTGGCGCTCTTCATTGATCTGTCTGCTGTTTCTGCTGGGCTACTGCCCGCTCTGCACTTCTCTATTGATTTTCCTCGATATCTGCCATAACATGCACCATTTTGTCCGCCCCCTTACACTCCACCAAAGCTCCTCCAGACACTCTTCATGGATACGCCTGCTGCTCCTGATGGGCCACAGCCAGTTCTGAACTTCTCTATTGATTTTCCTCAATATCCACCATGACATGTGCCATTTCATCCGCCTCCAAGTACACTTCATTTACAACTCCTCTTGACACTTGAGCCAACCACACCTGACACTGAACTCGCGACACCTCTTTAAAACCACAGTAGCACCATTCCTCCCCTTTTGGAACCTCCACCTTCTTCCACTCATGGCAAAATCATTCCTCCTCTTCCAGAACATCCACCTCCTTTAAAGCATGGCAAGACCATTCCTCCCCTTCCAGAGCCTCCTCTTGAAGCCACCTCTGTAAGTCTTGAGACCCAACCTCTTGGGTTAGATCAGAAAAAAGTTCCCTTTTAGGAAGAAGAAGGGACCTAATGGCCCTGTGGAGTTTTTGGCTCAATTGGGGGACTTGGCCATATAGTGGATGAACGTTGGGTCACTGCATTGGCACCAAAAGACCCCATTACAGTTCTCCATTTGGCTGCTTCTGAGTTGATTGGGAAGATAACAGAGGTCTTAATTAGGTAATGCAGTCCAGAGGCCTTCCATAGCAGCTTTCACCTCCTTTTAGCCCCACTCCACCATCCTTTATGTCTTTAGGTTATAAGAAAATGAGCCCTAAAATTCAAAAAAGGGCTCCCAAGTCAGAAAACTGGGTTTGGGACACGGAATCTGAAATTCTGGGTCTGGGAAAGCCAATCCAAGTCAGAAATTAGCTTCCAGGAAATAAAAAATTTTTAAAAATTTTATTGGAATCGACCCTGGTGGGACCCAATTTTGCTGCACCTTCCATCCGGGTCCATCCGGGTTAATCCGCTTATGTTTGGATTGGTGAGGGTCCCTCCCTGGCAGATCCAATGCTTACATTTCCAAAGCTTTTTAGACCTGTGCATAATCAGATGACGAGGCCCTGAACCCTGACAGAGTACCTTTGAGTACGTCAGCCATCACTGCCAAAGAAAATGTATTCCAAGGCCCCTTTTCCCCTCTTCCCATATATAAGAAAACTATCTCTATAAAGAGGAGTTGTCAGTCCACTCTTTACCCTAAGTTAAATAAAGCTTTTTTCACCCAAAACCCACTCCATGAGCTCCACCATCTATTCATGATACTTTTGATTAACCCAGCAAAGTACACAGCTTTCTGCATCCTAGGGCCGATGGTTGAAGAGTGGGCTCTCCAAATCGTCAATCTGGTGACCCACCGAGCGGGGATTACAATCCAAGAACTCGTCACCAGCCTTTGACGCCTATCTGCTGCTTTGGTAGAGTCATAAGATCCCCAAACTCTTCTCAGCCTGGTTTCCATTTGACACCCGGTAGATCTGCTTCAGGATCGCCTCATACTCCGCAGACTAGTTGGAGAAAACAGCCTAATTTGCATTACCAATTCCATAATAATTTGGTGCAATTTGGCAAAAGTGAGGCCATGTCTGCTAATCTCAATTCTCCACGTGATGGTGGGGATGTACTGTTCACACAATCATGAGGCAGAAACCAGGCGCCAAATAATCTGGGCCATTTTGCCAAGGGTCAATCTGAACCAAATTTAATATCAAATTTGATCCACCGCACTGGCGATGCATCTGACCTTCATACCCAATCTGAGGACTCCCAAGGGGTTCAAGATGAGGCCCAAGGCCTCCTGGGGGTTGGATCAAATTTGATTTGATTCGATTTGCAAACCTGATTATCATTTTTTTTGAAATTTGAAAATTTATATGATTTCCAAAATTTTTTAAATGATGAACCAGTCCAAAATGGGTGGAATGCTAACTCCAAAGGTCAACAACTGCAAACCCATGAGGATTTGTCATCCTCTTTGCTTCCTCCACCCTTTGGGGATGCCCCAGCAAGACCCGCAATTGCCCCCATTGCAGCCATTTGGTTTGTTATGGGGGCCTTTTGTATGTTTATTAACATTTATTTCCCTCAACAGAACAATAGGGTATCCATACTGCATTTACTAAAAACTGCTATGCCCTTGGCATTCTGGGCTTTACACTGGGTTGATACACACCCAGGGTGGAAGCCCAGTCTTACTCTAATCAGCAGATTCCATGACATAATGGACCGACCCATAACTTCAGCACTTTCCGCCAGCCTTCTGGAATTAGGCGAAGCAGTTTCATTATTAATCACCATGAATTTGCATTGCCTGTGTGACCTAATCTTTTCTTGTTGGTAACTAATTTCTTCCTGCAAGGCCTTCAAATACTTTTTGTCCACCAAAAACAACTTTCACCCAGCACCAGCCAACCAGGAAGCACCTTTGGCAAGTGTAGTAACAATGGGAATCCCTCCAGTCCCATCACCTGAAGTAGCTGAACAGGTGCTAGATGCTCTATCTGAGCTCCATGTACGCTTCGCTGCCAAGGGACCCCAAACTACCACTCCAATGGATGCACAGAGAAGTGTGGCCCTATTAGATTCTCTTGATGGAAAGGCCCGCCATTGGGCTAGAGGAGTATTATGGGCAGCGTCCAAACTAGGGGAATCACACCCCTCTATTAAGTATAGTATCCAATGCAGTCCAGGCACCGGAATTTAGAGCATCCCATCTTTACCGTCTCTTTACCCTCCATCAGAAGGTCCCTTACTTGCCATCCCTGGTTGAGGCTTTCACAGCATTAGTACCCTCAGCTTGTATTCCTACAGACATTGTGGTAGCAGCTTTCTGAGCTGCCTTGGACACTTCTTCAGCTAGCAATGTTGCATGGGATCCTCTCCTAGTATCCATGGAGGCTGCATTTACTTTGGCATACTCAGTAGGGGTAAAACTCCTTCATACAAGTATGGCCTCAGTGGCAGTAATGACATCTCAGCCATCAGTGAATTTTCTCCCAGCTAGCTCAGTCCAGACCAAACCACCTGCTTCCACCTCCGCGGGAAATAATGGCACAGGTAAACTCTCTCCTGGGTTGCAATGGTAGCTACCTACCCACAGGTTGCTCTGAAGAGTCATCTGCCTCCAGTGAAGAATCCCTTTTTTCTCCCCTGCAGATGAGAAGTTGAGTGTGACGCTGGATCCAAGTAATCCAGTCTTGACGCCCACCCAAATGGCTCAAGTGGAAGCACATATTGCACCCAATCAGAGAGAAGATGCATTTACCAATGGGCTTAGCTCTCCTTCCATTAAGGCAGTCTCACCCATCATAGGTGACCATGAGAGTCCCTCCCTATCAACAGTGTTGTGCAATGACATAATGGTAGACCAGATCTATCCAATCCTGCGCGGGGACCAGGAGAACCTCTCAGAGGGAGCCTATGGGAAGCAGAATATCTTATCAAAAACCAAAGAACCACTTCTCAATATGGGACCCACCCCACCTTCTACTGCCTTCACTCTTTCCACGGCTATTAAAGAAGACCAAGCTTATTTCCTGTTTCCTGTTACCTTCAGAGTAGGAGCACGGAAGGTCACAGTACAAGCTCTTCTGGATACAGGAGCGGCGGGCAACTTTATGGATTTAAGAGTGGCACACTCTTTGGACCTGGATATGGTGCCTGCTCCTCCCATACTAGGGGCTGCATCCACGCCAATGACCTGTCATACTATTCAACGCCCAGTATAGTTCTTTATCCACAAATTTGGCTTCTGAGATCATTTTTCAGCGGTACCAGATTTGCTAAAACCTGTTATCATGGGGATAGGATGGTGGCGACGTCAACAGGTGAACATCAATCTGGAACTTAACTCCTTGTCCTTTGATAATAAGAGATGTAGTGGGGAATTCCCACTAATTGAATCTCTCACAACAGAGCTCTCACTTAGTTCAATTTCTTCTTCTGAGCTGCCCCCGGTAGACCTCCCCCAAGATTTCTCTGATTTTCTAACGCCATATAAGGATGTCTTTGACATGAGATTATCAACTCGACTTCCTCCACACTCAGAATATTATTTAACCTTTCAGCTAAGAGTGCACCTTGTAAAGATCAATTGCCCATTATATCCTCACACAGAAGAAGAAGATAAGGCGCTAGGCATCTGGTTATATGATATGCTGGACAAAGGATGGATTATCAAGAAATCCTCCCCCATTGCCTCATCTGTTGTTTTTGCCAAAAAGGCGGATGAAACCTTACGCCCATGTGTAGACTACGGTCATGTGAACAATGTGACGTTTCCAGATCCATACCCCCTCCCCTTGGAACAAACCATTGTAAAGGCCATTGCCAAATCCCGAATCTTTTCTAAGCTGAATTTGGTTAATGCCTTTATCCAGATAAGGGTCAAGGAGAGCCAAGAATGTCTCACAGCCATCAGAACAAGGCGCGGAATATTCCAGTTCAAGGTAATGGCATTCGGAATTAAGAATGCCCCAGAAACTTTTCAATGGTTAATTGATGATGTCTTGAGGGGACCTAAGATTTACTTGTGCCATTGCTTATATCAATTACATTCTAATACACTATCCAACCCTTGAACAGCACGCCAAGGATTTGGAGGCTGTGATGGCTGCCCTTATCAAGGCAGGGCTTTTTGTCAAGCCATCCAGATGTGAATTCTTTTAGAAGAAGTAACGTTCTTAGGGAACCTGGTCCTTAAGGAAGGTATGCAGTTCCCTCATGTAAACTGGAGGCCATCCAGTCCTGGCCAACCCCTACCACCCAAAAACAATTGAGAAGTTTCCTGGGCACTGTAACATTCATAAAGAAGTCTTCTCCTGCGCTTTCCCAGCTGGCGTCACCCTCCACCCACTGACAGGGAATAATGTCCCTTTCAAATGGACAGAGGAGTGTCAAAAAGCTTTTGAGGCAATCAAAAATGTTTTCCTGTCAGCTCCAATCCTGCGGCATGCTGACACATCCAAGCCATTTATGGTGGCATGCAATGCTTCAGCAGTTGCAATGGGAGCAGTTCTATTGCAAGAGCATGAAGGGAAGGAGCACCCAGTGGCATACTTCTCAAGGAAATTCACCTTCAATGAATAGGCATGGGCTATTTATGATAAAGAGTTGGCTGCGGGGGCATGGTCACTGACTCATTGGAGATATCTTCTTCAAGGAGCGAAGCATGAGGTCACAGAGCGCATGGATCATAAGTCTCTACTATATTATCGGAAACCCCAAAAGCTGGCTCATTGTCAAGCATGTACATACAAGGACCTATGCAACTTTAACTTCAAGTACTAGTTTGTAAAAGGGCCCCTAAATGTGCTGCCATATATGCTGAGTCATAACCCAGCCTTGGCTCCAGGCCCAGAAGAAGACCAGTCTGAACTCACCACAGTGATACCTCCCACCATGATCCTCTCCCTCGCCCCTACAATGGTATCATATGCCGATATATCCCCAGAAACCCCTCATGTGCAAACGCGTTTTAGCAGGCCAACTGTGTTTCCCAGAAGGAATTGAAGTGGTAAATGACCTGGAGACCAAGCAACGCAAACGGCCCCTGTACCACTTAAAGGATGGGATAATCTTTTTTCGGGTTAGGATTTGGGTTCCTCCTACCCTGCAAATGCAGGTTTTTAAAAGCACCATGTCCCACCCACTGTAGGTCATCCTGGTTCAAAAGAAATGTTACGAGTTAGTTAAAAGAACCTATAATTGGCCGGGGCTTTCCAAGAGTATACCAGCTTGGGTATCAAGCTGTGTTACCTGTGCTCGTTTTAAATCTGACCGCATGGGGAAAAAAAGGTCTCCTCTATTCTTTGCAACAAGCTGAGGGCCCTGGACGTCAGTCTCAGTGGACTTCATTTTTGAACTTCCCATGTCCAAAGGATTCGATGCTATAATGAATTTGTTGATAGGTTCACCAAACTTGCGTTGTTTATCCCATGCAACACTACTATAACAGCAGCGGATGCTGCAACACTCTTTATCACTCATGTCTTTTCCATGTTTGAACTACCAACAGAAATTGTAAGTGATCGGGGTCCACAGTTCACAGCCAGGTTTTGGGATGCCTTGCTAGGACTTTTCAACATCAAAGCCTGCCGCTCTACAGCATATCACCCACAATCAGATGGGCAAACGGAAAGAGTTAATCAAGTGTTAGAACAATATCTACGTTGTTACTCCTCAGCCACCCAGGACAGTTGGGCCACAGACCTCCCTTTAGCGCAATTTTCCTACAACAATGCCTTACACTCTTCCACTGAATCCTCCCCTTCGAAGAAACTCTGGGTTACAACCCATCTTTTCAGATTAGAGTACGTTTAACCTCATCAGTGCCTGCAGCAGAGGACCAGGTTACCAAGATATGAGACACTCAAAAGCTTGTTCAAGAACACTTATCAAAGGCCATTGAAGATTATAAGAAGTTTGCCAATAGGAAACGACTCCCATGGCATGACATCTCTGAAGGCTCCCTCGTTATGCTTGACACCCGCCACCTAAATATGAAGGTTCCTTCTAGGAAGCTGGCTAGTAAGATTTCTGGTCCTTTTAAAGTAGAGAAAGACTTGGGTAATGGGGCATACCGCATCAAGCTTCCTTCCCATTGGAAACAACACAATGTTTTCCACATCTCTCAACTATCCCCTTTTAAGGGAGAACTTCCTTCTACCCCTGAGCCTATTATTATAGGGGACTCTCAAGAAGCCGAAGTGGAGGCAATACTGGCCTCAAGGAAATCCAGAAGATCAGTTCAGTATCTGGTTGCATGGAAAGGCTACCCAGCCTATGAAAATAGTTGAGCAAGCGCCAAGGATTGTGAGAATTGCAAGGAGTTGGTAGCTAAGTTCCACAAGTCACATCATGAATCTCCCTATCCTCCCAAGAAAATTGCGATATTTTGGCTATCAAACTCCCCACTAAACATAAAAATATGCCCTGGTCCACATGCCAGGAGGAGGAATGTTTCCCGTTCAAAAAGGAGAGTATAATATAAGTCTTGAGACCCAACCTCTTGGGTTTGATCAGAAAAAAGTTCCCTTTTAGGAAGAAGAAGGGACCTAATGGCCCTGTGGAGCCTTTGGCTCAATTGGGGGACTTGGCCATGTAGTGGATGAACGTTGGGTCACTGCATTGGCACCAAAAGACCCCATTACAGTTCTCCATTTGGCTGCTTCTGAGTTGATTGGGAAGATAACAGAGGTATGCAATGAGGTAATGAAGGCCAGAAGACCTTCCACAGCAGCTTTCACCTCCTTTAAGCCCCACTCCACCATCCTTTATGTCTTTAGGTTATAAGAAAATGAGTCCCAAAATCCAAAAAAGGGCTTCCAAGTCAGAAAACTGGGTTTGGGACATGGAATCCGAAATTCTGGGTCCGGCAAAGCCAATCCAAGTCGAAAATTTGCTTCTAGAAAAATTAAAAAAAATCTTTTAAAATTTTTTGGAATTGACCCTGGCGAGACCCAATTTTGCTGCACCTTCCATCCGGGTTAATCCGCTTATGTTTGGATTGGTAAGGGTCCCTCCCTAGCAGATCCAACGCTTACATTGCCAAAGCTTTGGTGACCTGTGCATATGTGGATGACGAGGCCCTGAACCCCAACAGAGTACCCTCAAGTACGTCAGCTATTGCTGCCAAAGAAAACGTATTCCAAGGACCCTTTTCCCCTCTTCCCATATATAAGACAACTATCTCTGTAAAGAGGAGTTGTCAGTCCATTCTTTACCCTAAGTTAAATAAAGCTTTTTTCACCCAAAACCCACTCCATGAGCTCCACCATCTATTCATGATACTTTTGATTAACCCGGCAAAGTATGCAGCTTTCTGCGTCCTAGGGCTGATGGTCGTAGAGTGGGCTCTCCAAATCATCAATCTGGTGACCCACCGAGCGGGGATTGCAATCCAAGAACTCACCACCAGCCTTTGACGCCTATCTGCTGCTTTGGTAGAGTTATCAGATCCCCAAACTCTTCTCAGCCTGGATTCCATTTTGACACCCAGCGGATCCACTTTGGGATCGCCTCATACTCCGTGGACTAGTTGGAAAAAACAGCCCAATTTTTATCGTCAATTCCATATTAATTTGGTGCAATTTGGCAAAAGTGAGGCCGTGTCTGCTAATTGCAATTCTCCATGTGGAGGTGTGGATGTACTGTTCACACAATCTTGAGGAGGAAACCAGGCGCTGAATAATCCAGGCCATTTCGCTGAGGGTCAATCTGACCCAAATTTAATATCAAATTGATCTGCTGCACTGGCGACGCACCCAACCTTCATACTTAATCTGAGGACTCCCAAGGGGTGCAAGATGAGGCTCAAGGCCTCCCGGGGGTCATATCAATTTGGTTTAATTTGATTCATGAACCTGATTATCATTTTTTGAATTTTGAAAATTTATATGATTTCCAAAATTTTTTAAATGCTGAAACAGTCCAAAATGGGTGGAATGATAACTCCAAAGGTCAACTACTGCAAACCCAAGAGGATTGGTCATCCTCTTTGCCTCCTCCACCCTTTGGAGATGCCTCAGCAAGACCCACGGTTGCCCCCATTGCAGCCATTTGGTTTGTTATGGGGCCTTTTGTATGTTTATTAACATTTATTTTCCTCACCAGAACAATAGGGGATCCATATTGCATTTACTCAGAACTGCTATGCCCTTATCATTCTGGGCCTTACACTGGGTTGATACACACCCAGGTTGGAAGCCCAGTCTTACTCTAATCAGAAGATTCCATGACAACCTCAAGATCAACCAAGATAATTTTGAGTTGAGTCTAATGTAACAAACGGGTTCATGCCATTATCTCATGAGTAAATTGGGAAGTAAGAGCCTCATAGCTGACTCTACTAGGGACCAGCCTGTCAGAGCCAATCCCCAAAACCCATCCGCCAAGATTTCATTGCCACGCACCCTCAAATCACTGTCCACACGCCGTAGTAGAGTACAGAGATTCACGTCAACGCCACACCAAGCTCACCAGTGGAGCTAATGTCTTCAATTAAAATATTATCTAAAATAAAATATTATTTTTATGCAAGCAATTTCTTTATTTGACTTTTGGGGGTTTATAGAAGACTTTATGGCCATTCAATACTATCCACAATGAATAGTACTTTGCTAATATTGAATAAGCTTTCTCCTACGCTAGGCTCTCCTGAATTGACCAGCACATCTCAGGCAAAGATCCCATATCCCACCAAATCATTGTCCACGCCGCTTGTAAGTCCAATGTCATATTGAATTGGATGCATTTTGGCTTCAGACAGTCAAATTTCCCTTGCTCCAATTCCCTCCAATTTAGGTTCTTTCTATGAATCTAATATTTGTATCCAGTACTGACTGATCCAAAGCAATGTACAGATCAGGTGCCACCCAATCCGTTACACTTGGAGAATCGGAGTAATGCTAAAAAGAGTGTCAAGGACAATAGTGTGGATCAACTATAGCGCAATTGGTATAAACAAGGCGCATAGAGAAGGGTGGATTTGGGAGGACATGGAAAAGGCGAAGATGTTCTTAGACAAGCTGAAAATTTATACTTGCATATGGAAAAAAAGACGCATAACATCCCGCCAGATTACTTGTGATAGCGGGCATTCTTCCAGGTGATGGACTAATGACCCATATTGACCACACAATGCATGAAGACCGATATGCCTTGGACCGCTCAGCAGTGCGGTACACCTTCCTCAGTCATCTCCACACATGGGCGCGAATCTGGATTGTAGCAGAGGATGGTGTGCATACAGCCAAATGTCCTTTTTGGCCTCCAAAGAATACGGGATGTCCAGCTTGTCAGGGTAGTCCACATGGGCAATGATGGGGGACATCAGAGTACAAGGTTGTTTAAAACGACTTGCCTACAGACTTCTTGCTTGAGATTGGTAAGTGGGGCGACCCCTCTGTGCGGTGTGTCTAATGATGCTGATTCTCCACTCAGAACTCTGCATAGACAAGGAAAATTTGTTTATAGTTGGGTGGTGTCCCATGTGGGCCTGCGGTAAAAGGATGAGAGGCTGGATAGTTTAGCAAGAATGGGGGTGGTTTGGATTGTGAAGGCAAAGGGCCAGGCAAAATTGGAGCAGGCCACACAAGACCAGTGCTGGTCTGAGAGTGTAGGGCTGGTGATTGGAGAGATAAAAGTTCTATGTATTCTGGCGGCATGGATCTTATAATTGAGCAGGTCCATACCACCACTATGGCGAGGCCCAAACATGACATCCAGGCGCACAGGGGGAGGGCGAACTAACCAAAGCCACCCTTGTAGGAGGGCATATAACAAGGTGAAGAAAGAGGGGAAAAGTTGATGGCATGGTTACAAACCAGACTTTTTACAGGAGCATTGAGTTGGCAAGCACTACCCGGCCTGGGAGGGTAGTCTGGTGGGATCTGAGGGAGGCGATGTGATTTGTGACATTGTCTAGGATGTGGTGCTTCATTACCAATGAGGCATACCCTCCCGCCTCCAGCCACACTCCCAGATGGCGCACCAGACCAGCAGTGGGTCTTAATAAATAAAGTAGTACAAGAGGGGGGCTGAATGGGGTGGCTGGAGCAAGCGAACAAGAGAGACCTGGCTGCAGGTTCAGTCTTATTAAGGAGCGCCAGTGATCAGCAGGCTTGGTAATGGCCAAGGAGAATGATTTTGGTTTTGGATGCATTTTAGACGCGGAGTTATTGACCCTGGATTATCCCCATATAGTTGCCTCCAGAGCGCATGCATTATGGTTGTTAGACAACCCAACCACACAATTGTCAGAAAATTCAAGCATCCTAACAGGTGCTTGGGCTTGCACATGGACACCAGTAAGGCGTTCATTCACACTGTGTATAAGTGGGTCAAGGCTGAAATTGTACAAAAGTAGACTTAAAGGGTCCCCTTGGCGGAGACCCCTTTGGGTGTGAGCCACATCAATGATGAAACCAGGGCCACACACAGGCATTGTGGCGGATTCCATAAGCAACATCATCCATTTTATGAACCTGGGGGGAGGTGTAATCTTTGAAGGCAGACTTTGAGGTAATCTCAGTTGACCGTTTCATAAGCTTTTTGTTGGTCTAAGAACACAAGTGACTCAGTAGCTGGAGATTGGTAGACATTGTCCACGGTGTGTATGTTGTCCCACATTGACCACTTGGTGATAAACCTGAACTTCTCAGAAGAATTTACTTAAGAGGCAACTTCCCTAGGCGGGTGGCCATTATTTTAAAAAATAACTTAGTATCTGTATTAGTAAGTGAGATGGGGCGAAAGTTCACCAAGTCTGACGTATCCCCTTCTTAAGCAACGTTATCATATAGGCCTCTGGCCTCCAGGAAGGAGGCGTGTCTCTGAGAAACATTTGTTCATTGAGGTAAGCTTTAGTGAGGAGAAAATAATAAAAATATTTGTTTGGAGAACTTGTACAGAATCCCACTGGACCTGGGCACTTCCTGTGTATTGCACTGTGAATGGCAGACTATAGTGCATCACTAGTTATTAAGTTCATTAACTCCAGGTAGCAGGATATGGTTCATATATGAGCGCCTTTAAAGAACTCTTCAATTGCGGCAGGTTTGACTGGTTCATATATGCAACTCGGAGTAATAATTCCAAATTTTGACTACCACTTCAGCTTGAGTGTTTGAAACGGATTTGTTTGGCCGCCTCACCTGTGTGCAGGCCAAGCTCTGTCACAGGGTGAAAAATTTGTGGAAAAAGTAGGCGTAGAACGTTTTGCCCACCATTATATTTTTTGCCTTTTACTGAACACAAACTTAATGTTTTTTGTTGTCTTACCAGAGCTTTGAGACGAGCAGACACTTCTGCCCACTCACAACCCAAGCCAGTATTTACTCTGCAGTGGGGACATTAGTCTCCAGGTTGTCCACTTCCAATAGAGTGTGCTTAATGACTGCTAAGGCAGCCCAAGAGCGTCATGATGAGATGTGGCATGCTTGAAGGATGGTGTTTGCTTTGAAGGCTGAGCAGGTTGAAAGGCGATCAGCAATGAATGGAGTGGTGAAATCCAGTGTCAAAGTTTTGGTGTCCACTCAGGCTGAAAACAAAGGTGACGTTAATTTGGATGAGTGAAGTTTACACCATCTTGGCGCATGTGCTACCAGGCTTGACAAAGTAAAGGATATTGACACTATCCTGTGGTCAAAGAAATCAATTTTTGTCATTGTGAAACGTGATTTCTGGGAGTGAATGTTCAATGGAGCAAAAATGAAGTCTATGCAGGACATAGCTATCAAGTGACCATTGTGCACATGGGGCCGGGACATGTTGGGTAGCAACTGCGCATTCTTGAGGAGGGTATCAAAAAGTCACAGGGTGGCATTTAGGATGTGGAGTCCAATGTGCCCCTGTGGGGGGTAGGCGCTGAAGGCCAGTGGTTGATGGCTGGGTTGACCCAGAAGTTCAAGTTGCTACCACAAAGAGATCTGGGGGAAGTGGAAGGTAATCCATGGCTAAGAGGAATTCTGGCAAGCCTGTGCACAGGTCATGCATAAACATTAACTATAGCGCGCACTTCATCATAACATGAAAAGGACATGACCAGCACACAACCATTTAGATATTTATGTTTAGATAATAGCTTGAAACTACAGGTTACTCTTATAAGAACTTTCACAGTGCATTAACCAAAAAGAAAGGATGGGAGGAGCATGGATGCCCATGTGTTCTCAGCACTATGTAGACATTGGGTTTTCTGAATTGCCAGGATGTCCACAGGTAAATTGTTTCTGGGAAAAGCAGTTTTCTATCCTGGTACAGGTGAGGCTTTGAGTCCAGCAATGTTCAAAATCCCTATAGTGATGAAGACCCCCATTATATCTTAGGTGCGATGGAAAGGGCCTCTTGTCCTTCCTTTGCAGCTTTTTCAGCATGCTCCATGACAGCTTGAGTGCAGGCAGAAACCAAGTCATAGTTGTCCTTGAAAGGGAAACTTTAATTTTTTATAGGTTTATTGGATTTGGGTTATGACTTCAACTGACTTTTTGCATTAAAGTGCTCCTGCGGTGCACCATTGGAGGTTGACAAAATTTTGGGGGAAGGTTTGGTTGAGAGAGTCAGTTTTATTTGATGTGCGGTAAACTTGCGCGGGTGAACCCAACTCAAACACCTGGTTTACAGTTGGTGGGCCCAATTTGATTGGTGAATGAAATATCAAGCTGCTTTGGCTGCAAATGACTCAATGTTAGACTGGGTCTGGGATGTCTGGATCACAGATGCTGCTGTAGCTGCTACTTTGGCCTCTGCCTTATTGGCCTGTTTGGCCTTCTTGCACTGCTGTGGTGACACAGGTTTAACCTGAATGTAACATCCCTTCGCACCCCACAGAAAGGCGACATTGGTGTCAATAGCAGGCTCATAATGGGAGTTGGCGCTTCCCAATGCATCTGGAGAAATTCATGTTGAGTAATGCTGTCTCTAGAAGGGCAAGTGTGTGCTTTATGGACAAAAGCATGACAATGGGTGCAGATAGGGGGTGCGCTATCCACTGTAATTCGGAATGGGTGAGAGTCCTGCCTATCAATATTAATAACAGCAGTATATGGACTTGAGTTAAATCTTCCACAATGACCACAGTTGAGATAATCACTGAAATTTCTTTGCCCATGCTAAGCTCTGGCATAAACATGAAGCGCTGCATTTCAAAATAGTGTAGTACCCCATAATTTTTAATTCCATCCAAGAAATGGAAATCTAGGACTTCACGTTTCACCATTGTTGGGAGAAAGGCAAAAGTGGCAAAAATATTGTTAAATTTGGTCCAGCAAATGTGCCTTTTTTGCCACTCATTGACCATCTAGGAGATCAACCACCATGTGCACCTGTGCAGCGGCGTCTGCTGCTTGCACAGTTTCAAACCCTAGGTCCAATAACCCCAGGTCATTGAATGTGGTGCAATGTACACAACAGCTGTGAAATGTTTGTGAACATCATCACAGAACTTCTCTTAAAGTTCCATCAAATTTTTATAAATAAACTCAAATCCCATGCTCCACTGATGACATGGGGCTGAGAATGTGGAGTTTTGATATACTGGCTGAACTTTTCTTGCCATGCTAAAATTTCCAGCGAGATACTCAACGCTGTTTTTATTTTGTCATGGCCTCTGGTGCCACCGGGGCATTTTATAACTTTTGATGGAGCAAAAACTGACCCTATGCCTCTCACCACGCTTGCCCAACCCTTTCCAGACATTGGGTGCACACTCATCTCCACTTATGGATTATCAAACTTACAGTCTTAAATCAAATCAGTTGCAATTAGTGATTGCAACGAGAAAAAAATTTCTTGCTTTCATATTAAACATAACAAAAAATACTCATTCAAACTATATATGGTGATCTTTAACACCATTGATGTAACACCAATATATCATCACATGACTTCTTGTTATTAACTTAGCATGCTTGGCATTAACACAACGTGGATTAAAGGTATAAAATAAGATCAGGGATGGCATCCAACTTGCCCCCTTTGGCCTTTCTTGCTTCCTCCTTGTCTCTGATTCACACCAAAGATCATGTTATGAGACATGTTAAGCATACAATCACAATTTACCCCATCAACTCTCCCAATATATAATTCTTAAATGTTTTACAAGCTTAACACCTTCCTTATAAGCGCAAAAATAGTATTATCTGCAATCTGAGAAGTAGTTGCAGTTCTAAAAAACAGCTTATCAACCCCTAAGTAATTCTTTTTTTGACAATACATGCATTGTTAGTTTAGTGGTATAATGGCCGCCTGCCACGCGGCTGACCCGGGTTCAATTCACGGACAATGCATATTCTTTTTTATTCTTTATGATCCAGTTAAGATTCTCCGCTTTCACCAAAGCAGCCAGAGAATAATCACTGAAAATGATGGCATAACTTTTGGTAATGTCCATTCCTAGTTGGCTTGCCTTAAATAAACATTTTATATAGGTCAGTATCCTTATAATTAGAACACTAAACTATATTTTGTTTTAAGATTCTTATTTTTTAATGAAAGCATTTCCTCTCATATCTTTTTGATTTTCTACCATTTTTTGCATTTTCAGAATCATGACATACAATGCAACCATGCCATTCCCAAAAAAGATGACTTGCCCCTTATCAGCTAGAGGGCTTTATAATATTACTTTAAAAAGTTGCTTGGTTATTTGGGTGGTTCCTTGAGAACTGCAAGTTTGCAATAAGAGCTAACTTGGGCTCCTCTGATCAAAAACTCCATTAACATCATTACTCCCATCAGCTTTTCTTTCCCATAATGGTAACACTAGTTACTATGATTTAATTTGAACAGAAATTTTTGATAATGATACAGGTGAAATGGGCTTTTTAACAAATCCCAATTAAACTGGGTGAAAGCCATATCATGCAATGGACAAAACGGTGCACCAAAGGGCAAGAAATGCCGTGGAGAGGGACTGAGAACCAATTCTGCCAAGAAATCACAAACTCAGACACTGTCTGGGTTTTTTTGAGTTTACCACAAAACGAAATTTATACGTGTGTAAATCCAAAATTCCCAACCCCTATCAAAGGTGGAGCATGGGCTCTGACTTTTCCTAGGGGTCAAGTCCCCAACTCTGTGGGAGAAAGTGGGCGAGGCACAGGTCTCCCTTTCCCTCATGTGGTGTATGTTACCACCAATACCATCCACTGCAGCTGGATCAATATGTGCTTTGAAATTAAAGAGGATGTAGATGCTGCCACAAAAGTCTGCATTGAAATTGCCCTCCCTGAGGGCAAACAAATCGTGCACACTGCACACATCAGATGGAACAAGGCAAACACTTTGTTCATCTCCTTTGACTTGCTTCCTATGAACTTTTACCACAAGCTAATTGAGGGTGAGCTTCAAATTGGACTCCAAAGCTATGGAGAAATTAAGCAACTCAAATTACAGTGATTTCACCTGATGCTGAACTTTTGCACAGGAAAGGCAATTGCCATGATCAACCTGGTCCCTGATGTGGCCACGGACCTCACAAAAATCCCATGCACAGCATCACTTCACCTCCCAGATGGGGGAGTGTCAAGGCCATTCTGCGTCACACCCAAACATGCACCATTATCTGCAACCACTGCATCACATTGGGGCACAAGGAACATGCATGCCCCATGAAGGAGGGAATCTTGGCCCCAGACTTCTGTGATGACACCATGGATGAAGATGAAGTAACCTTCAGCAAAATAATTGATGCCAACCATGCCTTCCTCTGGGGAGAGAATGGTCACTACATCATCATAGACCCAGTATCACCTAAACTATGCAAACAGGTACAGAAGGCCTGCAAGTGGGCAGCAGCTAAGGCTTCATCACTTGCAGTCTCCTCCATTGACCCCAGTCAAGTTCAGGAGGACATACAGGAAATCAACCGAGCCAACCAATCAGAACAAAATGCCCAAGCTGAGGAGGCCATGGAGGAAATTAACTGAGCCACCCAATCAGAGCAGTATGCCTAAGCTGAAAATTTTCTCAACAATTCAACTGAATCACCTAGTGATATCAATCAAGCAAACTTAGCAGAACAATTCAGCTTTACTATGGGCAAAAATATGGGACCCAATTCTTCAAATTTAAACCCCAAAACCACACAATCTAATCAGTGCACTGCACCAAACCACAAAGAGCCATACGTGGAAAAACCTAATTCAAACTATAAAAACTGCAAAACTACGCAAAATTGACACAAGGTAAGGAATTGGACAGCAACTCAGAGTGGACTGGCCCAATGACACTGAGCAAGTTCAAGACAATGAATGGTGGGTTAGGGCCAGATGGCCCTCCCAACTGCTCCTGAGGCGCCGCGGGCACCTCAATGTCAATAGGGACACTAAACATTGTGGGAGCCAGGGCTCAAGCGACCTAAGCCAAAAAGCTGGTCTTTTTGTAAAAACCTCCTGTAGAATCTTGGCCATCCAAGAAACCCATTGTTTACAGGGGAAGAGGGACCCTTGTCAGACAGGGTCTCACTATCCCAATTGGTAGAGATGTTCCACTGTGGCGTGGTTGTCCTAAACAACAAAAAATTAAAAGTCACCAACTCCTTCTTATATCTGCATGGCCACATTCTGGTAACAATGATTGCAAACCAAGAGAATACAATTTTAATAGCATGTATCTACACACAGTGCACTGCCTCTGAGAGGAAACAATTCCTTAAAACCATCCCAACACTCACCCTCCCACCAGATACCATCCTGTTGGGCGGCTTCAACTTCTGGAATTACCCCAACATGGACTAATGGCTTAACCTCAGGGAATACCCACCTGGGCACATTGAATTCCATGCAATGAAGGCATCCCTTGGCCTACATGATACCCTCCCCCTGGGTCACCACTCCTTCCCCACATAACCTGCCACAACATACACAAGGGAACGCTCATCTCAATGAGCTGCATCGACTACATCCTCACACTGAAAACCCACCAATTGAACATCTCCAACTTTGCAACAAAAAAGAGCAATTTTTCTGACCACCGACTTATTTCAGTGCAGCTTTCACCAACCTGAACTTCCATACAGGCGTCGAACTGGAGGAAGCTACACCCATAAAGCATAAAATTGACCAAAATATCTGACTGGGTTGAACATGAGGGCATGAACCCAGAATTTGCAACCCCATTCAGACAGATCCCATCAAAACTTGGGCAAATTTCAAAATCAAACTAATAAATAAAACTTGCCATCTCACATCATGTAAGTACACCACTGACACAGACACAATCAGGCGCACTTTGGTGGAACTGGACCACCTCAAGCTCAACACCCTGAAGTCTGGCTACAGCCCCAACTGGGGGCATACATGGGCGGAAATATCCTCCTGCCCAAACGTCCTCATCTTCAAACACCAGCACAGAATCAAAGTATTGAGAAAAGGTTAGTTCATAGAATAAGGCAAAACCTGCTCAACGTATTTCTTCTTCTAATTCCACTCCCACGGCAACCAGCCTGCGTGCACACAAGTCTGCAAAGATAACGGAATCATATCAACTGAACCAGTGGAGGTCAAGGCTGAAGTACACTGTTACTACACCAAACTATATTGTGACACCCCAACTGACCCCCTAAAAATTAAATATTTTATATACACCTCCTGAATACAAAGTGCACCACTGGACTATAACCTCCTAAACCTAATCACACAGGAGGAGATCTGGGACACAGTCCGCAGTGCACCACGTAGGAATGTCCAAGGCCTGATAGGATACCCTACGAATTTAACAAAAATGCTTTAAGAAAATCTCCACCTCCTCTTAGCATGAATGAACCAGTGCCTGCTGGAGACACGGCTCTTGCCTTGTGGCCAGGACTCCTATGTCATTACCCTGTTTAAAAAGGGCGACAAACTGGACCTGGCAAACTGGCGCTTAATTGCACTCTCTAACACTGGTACAAAACTACTTGAAAAAATTTCAGCAACCAGATTAGACAAAATAGCCTCCAAAGTCCTGTCACGCAATCAATTTGGGTTCACACCAGGGTACTCAATCTGGACCACTATACATTCCACGCCAACATATGTCAGTCTAAAGCAGCTGGAGCCCTGGTATTCCTAGACCAGGAGAAGGCATATGACCGCGTTAGCTGGCCATACCTGAAGTAATGCCTAAGCGCCTTCAAACTCCCACCCAGATTCATAGACTGGGCAATGCTCTTTACCAAGTCCTCATCCATGGCTGTCTGCAGCCCTGGCTTTCTGACCAACAAAATCACACCACACAGAGGGCTAAAACAAGGGGACCCCCTCATCCCACTGCTGTATAACTTCAGCTTTGACCCACTCCTTTGCGTCACTGACTCAAGCCTCATGGACATAACCGCACAAGGCCAGCTATTAGTCAAGATACTAGCCATTGCAAATGACTGCGTGACAGGTATAGCTGACAAAAAAGATGCCCAACAGCTGGAAAGCACCCTAGAGGAATATTCCCTTGTGAGCAACAAGTCACTCAACAAAAGGAAAACAGAGATAATCCTCCTAGGCAAGTACACTAAAAAATGGGTCACAACACCCAAACCTCACAGCCCCCAAGAAGGAACAACACTCATCCTACCCTTCACATCACCTCCTACAACCAACCCTGTCCTCCACCTTTGGATATGGCTGGAAACAGGGGGTATGCTAGTGAGACAATTGAGAACAATCTACTACAGCAGGTATCCAACCACGTCGCCTCCCTCAAGGGAGGATCCACAGGACTAATGGGGTGAGTAACAGTTGCCAACTCACTCATTCTTCTAATGCTGTGGTTCCCTGCACATGCAATCTCTTTATAACCTACATTCTTATCCTCAATCCGCGCACTTATCCAAGGATGGTTGTGGCCTGGATCCTGGCCACCTGTATGGGTGGAAACACTCTTTGGACAATGCACCAACGGAGGCATGGGCCTAATAGACTTTGAGGTCCATGCCAACTGTGTATTGGGCACCTGGATAAAGGAAGTCCTGGCCCCAAATCTCTCACAACAACACTGTTCTAGAACGTCGAGGTCCAACTTTGCACAGGCGCTCAAAATATCCAACCCACACATCCCGTCCATTCTGCTCACAAAACTTGCAAACGCTTAATGCAGCAGGCCCCATGGAACCCCCCTCACTTTAAACGCCTTCTACTCACCATTCGGCACATGGGGTGGACCATCACTATCACAGGCACTAGTCAGGGAAGGGAAGGCCCAGAGCTCACTTCACACTAAGGAAATCAGAGGACCACTCCCAGAGGGACACACATGATGTGACCATATTCATCGTGAGAATCAACTACCTAGACGCTTTAGACATCCCATATGATCTCACAACACAGAATGCAATATGGAGGCTAACGCATCATCCACTCCTCCATCCAAGGGTAAGAGCTAACACCTGGCGTTGCCTCAGAAGAACCTACAAAACAGCAGATCGCTTCAGGTCCCTTCATGCAACATGTGCAGTATGTGGAAGGGATGGCACCCTGCACCACAGTCTAGAAGCATGCTCCCATCTAGAGCCATGCTATAATTTTTGACGGTATCATTATGATCCGCCATATTGTTTGCACAGGTCAAACCCACTGAGAAACAGACAGATGATGTGGGGATCGTCAGTCCTTTGGACACACTTAAAAGTAGGAGCAATTGCCCCAATCGACTCTTTTATTTATTTTATAAATACAGCAATCTTTCGCTGTCCTGTTCTTTCTCTACTATTAACAACTTACTTCTCTCAATCGCCCATCTCGCTTATATGCAGCAGCTTCAGGTGATACTGCTCTCATAGCTTGTCCTATTCTATTCAGCTGATTCTCATCAAATTCAGCTTGTTATTCTCTAATCCTCTATCGCCCTAATTGTAGGCGATTTACTTTGTATTCATCAAATGGTGACATCACCTTATTGCCTTATCACCTTATATTGAGGAAATATATAAAAACCCATTAAATCCCAATATCGCCTCATCTCCTGGCACTCAAATAATCATAACTGATATCATTTTCAGCAGATTCTTTCCAATCCGCCCTAGCTGTCCCATGATTATTGTCCAGTTATATCAGAATCATGACATTAACCCCTCCTTGACTGGACAATAAGGCTCCTAGTATTTGTATGGTTGGAGGAACTTCATGTGTACTCAGTTAACGATCTGACCACTTGCGGGATCCTTGATGGTATATGCATCAACCCCAGTTTTCTCCATAACTTTGAACGGACCAATCCAAATACTGGCCAGCTTGTGTTTCCGCCTAAATCCATGTTGGTCATGGAAGAGAACCATATCACCTTCCTTGTATGCCGCCAGCCCACTACAATGTACCTGATTGGAAGCCTGATTCCTGATCTTCTTGGCTAAGTTGAAGGAATATGCTTCAGTTTGCAGTTTGATCAGAATGTTCATGAGGTTAGTCAAATAGTAGTGGGGTTCCATTCCACTAGTGTCTTCTACACATGAATAAAGTAACGCTGGAAGAGCCGGGTGTCAGCTGTATAGTAGTTGGAAGGGATTCTTTCCCATGGTGGAATGGTAACTAATGTTATAGGCGAACATGGCAGTGGAAAGGAGAGAGCTCCAATCAGAAGTTCGATCCATTACTAATTTTTGTAGCATGTTCATCAGAGTCCCATTCACCAATTTGACCATTCCATTGGATTTGGGGTGGTATGGGGTCGTCAGAACCCCGCGGATTCCCATAAGCTCATTTAGTTTGGGGAGGATGTGCAAGGTGAAGTTGGTTACATTGTCAGTGGGAATAAACTGAGGGCATCCATGTCACTGGATAATGCATTCCATCACAAACTTGGCCACTGTAACTGCTCCCAAATACTATATTGCTCTCGCTTTAACCCACCAGGCCAAATGGTCAATAGCCACAATAATGTACTTACACCGGTTAGCTCCTGTTTGGCAAGGGACCAATGACATAAAGAGAGACTGTGTGCTAAGAAAAATGTGGTTACACTACCCATTATGACGACTTGCATTTTAATGGCTTCTCCACTTAGCACCAATGGCAACAGGAAGTAGTTTCAAGCACATTGAAGCTCATGCTTTCCCAAAAGTACTGAGGGAGCAACAACTCCATTGTCTTGCACACCCCACCATGTCCAACTTCCCTGTGGGCACTCAGAATGATTCTCAGTAATGCTGAGGGTCACAGAAAATTCACCATGGAATCGCCAATATGCTTGTACAATTCCCAATTTCATTGGAAGGTATTTTTTTGCATCACGTTTAATTCTTTGATCACTTGGGGTGGTTCATCATTGTATTTTCCGCTGAGCATCTTATTGCACATCATGTCACTGATGTCCTCTGTCACTGCAACAGTCAGCAATTGGGATAAACAGTCAGCGTTCTGATGCTTTACTTCTGGCTGATGAAGGGTCTCAAAGTCATAAGCCTGCAACTTAAGAGCCCATTAAGCCAAACGGCCTTCAGGTTCTTTGAGGTTCTGCAACTAGCATAATGATGCTTGATCCATTATGACTTAAACTTTACCCCATGCGGATATACTCTGAATTGCTTATAAGTGTAGATCACTTATAAGCACTCCCACTCGTTACAGTATAATTATGCTTGTGACAGTTCAGAATTCAACTACAGTACGCTTTAGGATGTTCCTCTCCCTCATCATCTTTCTGAGAAAGTACTGTCCCAACAGTGGAAAGGGATACATCCATATTAACGATAAACTCCAATTAAAGTTCAGATAGTGTAACATCAGTGCACTGATAAACGCTGTACAAAGTGTATCAAAAGTGGATTGATGATGTTCCGTCCATTCAAACACAGCATCTTTTTTAACAACTCGAATAGTGGCCCCCTAATACAGTTAAAATTAGGATAAAGTGCTGGTAGTAACTGACCATTCCCAGGAATACCTGTATGTCACGTTTACTAATGGGAGTGGTCATTTTGCCGATGGCCTCTACCTTAGCTGGCTGTGGTTTCAGCCCTTTAAAGTCTACCAGGAACCCCAGGTATTCCAGTTGATCTTTAAAGCAGTTACATTTTCGAGGTTTAATTTTAATGTTCACATCAGCCAACCAGCGAAATACTGCTTCTAGGTGGTCAAGATGCTCTAAAAAGGTTTGAGAGAAAACTGTTAATATCATTGAGGTATACAAGGATGCACAACAGTTTCAAGTCACCAAGAATAGTATTTATGGCTCGCTGAAATGTAGCTGGAGTGTTGCACAGCCCTTGAGGCATCCACATTGGTTGAAAAAGGCCTTTGGATGTGATTACAGCGCATTTTCTGTTCCAACACAGGTAACTTGATTTGCCAGTAACCTGATATCGAGTCCATTGCTGAAAAATAACGGGCTCCTCCTAACTGATCCAAAGCATCATCAAACTGTGGCAAAGGGTATGAGTCCTTTTTTGTAATACTGTTGAGCTTCTGGTAGTCTATTACTATGCGGTTGGTGCCATCCTTCTTTTTTACAATTAGAACAGGTGAAGCCCATGGGCTTTTGGATGGTTCAAGCATTCCTTGCTCTAGCAACTTGTCAATTTCGTTAGTGACAATGTCTTCCACTGCCCTCAATCAGCGGATTGGCCAAGACCTTATAGGGGGATGATCTCCTGTGTCTACTCGATGGACCACCCCCCAAGCACACCCTAAATCATGATCATTGACAGTGGAAATTCCATTATACTTCTGAAATAAAGCTATTGCTTGGTCTTTTTGTTCTTCTAATATCTCTTTAGATTACTTCGCAGTACCACCATTAGTATGCTGGTCGGTGCTTCAACTGGTAGACCAAATTCGTCCAATGACTCAAACTCATGAACCTGAAGGACCTCATCTATTGAAAAAAAATATGCTACAAACTTGGTGTTGGCAGATTTACATTGGTTCATTCTGGAGGTTTGCTAACAAAACCTTAATCTCTCCATGTCCCAGAAGTATAATCCCTGGAGCAACATGTAGCTCAAACCGCGTTTGCTGATAGAGCCCAATGACTTCCCCATATAGCCCAATAGTCACTTCCACTTCTAACTCGGTGTTCACTAAGACTTGATGTCCAGAAGGAATAGATATGGGCCCTGAAGCTCAAAGAGGTATCCCCTGGTATTCATATATCTGCTGGTTAAGGGGCTGAGTCAGGCGCTTTAGTTGCTAATAGCAAACAGGCATCACCCCATCACTATAGGCAAGGTTGATATGGCTCATATGCACCAGATCCTTTGGTATTCCGCTAGTAGGGAAGTAAATTGGGATCTTCTGACCCAGAATGGCGAGGGTCTCCTCCGTCATATTAATGACAGCCCCAAAACAGTGCAGGAAAGCGGTTCCAATTAACAGGTCATAGTTTTCGTTTGGAAGCACAATTGCTGGGGCTACAATGACAATGGACCCAAAGCGCAGAGGTAGCGCACTGTAAGCCCCCTCAGAGATAGTGCTTACTGCTCCATCAGTTCCATAAACCATTTGATGGTCCACATCAGGTTTCAACGTCAACTTTGTCATCAATTTAGTGGAAACTATGTTTACTGGAGCACCAGTATTTAATATAGCGCAAACCTTATTTTTTGCTACAAAAATATCACAGTATGTACACTCAGAATAAGAAGAATATTGACTGTTTAATACATGAACATTTACGAACTCTCTTTTTCAAGAAAACTCATTATCCCCTCACTGACTTGGGGGTATTCTTTGACAATGGCATCTACTGGAAGGGCGGCTTTTACTCCTTTCAGAGTTGGCGCATCCATGGCAGAATCAAGTTTGTCCAAGGAAGCGATCAAGCATTTGACAGGCATACGGCTTTGGTTGTTCTGGGGATTCTTCTTCCGCTGCCACCTTGGCTTGAGCTCGTGTCACTACGTTTACTTTTCCAACTGGCTGCTGATACAAAAGTCCATCATCATACTGAGGGACTTCCGCAGGGTATACTACTATTGATTCAGGGACGTTTTGAGTTGGTATTGTGGAGGTAGAGGGTCCCGTCTCTACTCCACTCCATCTTTTCCATGATAGTATTGATCTTGATATACATAGTTCACATGGAGGTTATGGCAGAATTTTTCCAAATGACCAGGGTGGCCACATTAATAGCAGTTAACCCCATAAGAGCCGCATTCTTTATTATCATAAGAGGGTCCATATAGGAAAGTTTGGGGTCATTCAGAATAACAAGACCCAGGTTGGTAAGATGATTGTTGACATTCGGCATAGCTAGGTCCTGGTCAATAGTTGGGTTGCTGATGGCGTTCATGATTAGCCCATTGACGCTGATCAAACTGTTGAGTATAATTTGGCCAAGGATGAGGCACAGAGTTATATAATGGCTGAGGATTTTTAAACGGAGCTGGGGTCAGATGAGAGTATTCTCCTTAATAAGAGGGTGTAGTAGCAGCGGTAGTCTTCCATTCCACATTCAGTAGCGGAAAGGTAGGGGATATGCGATGCAAAAATTGTACAATCTTGAGCAGAGATACATTATCATCCAGAAGTGGCGAAATGACATTGTGAAGCTCTTGATATGTAATCACTGCGGAGGTCATGGCAATGCACATGTCAGCTTCTGCTAAGTAACCTGCCCCAATCATCATGGGCTGCCATTGTGAATCAATCAGTGAACTCCAGAAGAGTCTCATTTTGACGGAATCCGATTGTTAAGAATTCTGCTAACTGCTGTGACATCTTTGAGGTACCCCCAAACAGGCGGAGTATGGTATCCTTCACATCCTTATAGGTGACAGAGCTACTTGGGAGGTAGCAGGTGACCTGATCAGCACTCCCAATGTTCAAGGCAGATATCAACAACTTAGACTTCCATCTATCAGATGCTCCTTCCACTGCAAACTTAAACCATTTGGGAAAACTATGAGTGTTCCTGTTGCAGTCAAATGGAAGTAATTTTTTGATACTAGCCTCATCATCCCATTCACGGGGTTTTGGCCCATACTTAGAAATGTGTCAAGATCTGAAAGTAGTTTCCCAATGAGGAGCTGAATTAGTGGAAGTTGGAATGTCCGCCGCTTCAGGGGTAGCGTGACCTTCTGCCATGGGCGGTGCTGCCATTACTAGAGGGAAGTGGCGTTCTGACTCATATTCATATCTGGTGCTACCATCCTGGGTGTAGTAGCTCCAACCAGCATCATATTCTTCCTCATATAATGCCCCCTCTTGATGGTCATCCTTGTCCCAGCAAGAAGACTGAGATGTATTGTTCAATCTTTGCTCTGCGCACTGCAGCTGTTTGGAGGTTTCATTCAATCAGTTGGTGAGTTCTTTGTTTTGTTGTCCCAAGATTTGCATTTGACTAAACATGCTATCAAGCTGGTGCATGACAGCATCTCGTTCTTGAAGAAGTTCATCTTGGTTTTTAAGCACTGCATCTAAGGTAAGTTTGAGTTCCTCATATCCAACTGGTGCAGTGTTCCATAAAGATTCCCCAGCAACACAGCATGTGTAAGACATGGCTGGCTACTGGAGTTCCGGAATGTTTGGTGGTTGATCAATGGGCCCCCCTGTAGTGAGCACCACTGTTATAAATTCGGACGGTATTGTTAGGATCTGCCATATTGTTTGCACAGGTCAAACCCACTGAGAAACAGACAGATGATGTGGGGATCTTCAGTCCTTTGGACACACTTGAAAATATACTTAAAAATAGGAGTAATTGCCCCGATTGACTCTTTTATTTATTTTATTAAATACAGCAATCTTTCGCTGTCCTGTTCTTTCTCTACTATTAACAACTTACTTCTCTCAATCACCCATCTCACTTATATATAGCAGTTTCAGGCGATACTGCTCCCAAAGCTTGGGCTATTCTATTCCATCATTCTCATCAAATTCAGCTTGTTATTCTCTAATCCTCTATCGCCCTAATTGTAGGCGATTTACTTTGTATTCATCAAATGGCAACATCACCTTATCGCCTTAATGCCTTATATATAGAGGCGATCCAATAAAAACCTGTTATATCCCAATATCGCCTCATCTCAAGGCACTCAAATAATTGTGACTGATATCATTTTCGGCAGATTCTTCCCGATCCGCCCTAGCTGTCCCAGGATTATTGTCCAGTCATATCAGAATCATGACAAGCCATATGGTGGGAAGTTGCACATCTGTTAAGAATCCAAAATGACCAGGAGCTGTCAATCTCCAGAAGCCTTTGCACACTCCAACTTGAATTCCCAGTACCACCCACACTCTGATCCCTGATAGTCACCATTGCACTGTGGACAATCCACACCATAACACTGAATGCCTTCAAGGGAACTGTGTCCACCATCCATGGTAAAATCAGTAGATTTCACCTACACCTGCTGAAACACTTTCAAGACTGGCTTTATGGATACATGAGGCTAAAGTAACAACAACTTGTTGAATCATGGTTCCCAGTCTTGTTTCTGCATATGGACCCCTTCTTCCACAAATGCTCCATAACAGGGGATAACCCTTCATAGTAAGGCATTCAACTACCCTATACCTGGCGATACCAGCTGGCAACAGGGTTGCTCATCTAATCTAGGTGCCTGTTGGATCTGAGGGTTGGGAAAAGACACGCTGGTGCTGGTAGCTTCTAATCCAACAATATATTCAAGGAGCATGTCTCACCAGTTATATGAAAAATAAACAAAATAAGTAAACAAATATGTTTTTGGTTTTATGGGTTTTTTATAGGCCACGCGGAGGTAAAAGAGTGAATCCCATATAATAAATCAATATGAATATCTAAAGCATCGAGGCTTGACATTCAAATAGCTTGGGGAATTCCAAGTTAAGTAATATGTGATTATAGCCTATCGAGGCTTGACAAACTCACATCTATTTGATGAAATAATGGATGGGGAATCACTATTCGCCAAGATGTACCCATGAGGTAATGACTTGATGTATTTCAGCCAATTCCCATCTGAGATAATTATTTCACCTTGGGGGACCCCAGCCATGCCTATAAAAAGGGGCGTCCCCTGTGTAGGTGCTTGAATGGACCTAGGCATGGTTGGGGAAGAACCATCTAATGGATGCCCCATGGTCCACTTTGTGATCAGAGTAATCTAACTATTGGTTATTGGTTTATTTTCCTGGAGAGGAGTCAAAATTGTGTTACCCCAATTTGTGGGGTTCCACCAAGAATTGGCCAGGGTCTTTTGGCTGACTAAATCACTATTATTATTAATAAACTTGACTTCCTCCTTGTTGTGGACTCATAAATGCCCAAAATTTCTTTCTATTTGGCTGAATTTCAAATACAACATTCTTATTCTGGAGCCTAGGAGGCAAATGTCTGACAGTGCCTAAATCTTGCTATACTTCACCACCCCCTATCCCATTACATATATTGGTATTGTCCATCCCCTGGTCAGCTTACCTCAGTTAAATAAATCATCCTTCCCATCACACATGCTTTAGGGAAAAAGTTCCGGTACCCAAAAATTTCCCAAATCACCTAGGCTTCCTGTGCCACATGTGGTAACCAGATTACTCTTATTAACTGTGTTGCTAATGTTGGCCAAAACGTCTTAATAACTATACTTCAGCCTACTCTGTCTAGATGACTGTATGTCAAGATGGTTCTTGTCCTAGGCCTGAAAATTACACAGATATGTCTCTAAGCTCAGAGGAATTTACTTGTTAAAGTGGCTCAAATGTATTATCCTCTCCATCAAACAGGTCCTCTGCATTGGCTGTTCCAATATCCCTTGAGGTTGTCACACTTGTTTTTATTAATCCCAAAACAATGCCTATCATCTGCCATAACTGTATATTCTAGTGTTTTGCTAAAGATGATGTTACAAATATGGATTTACCAAAAAGTAAATTAATCCAAAGATTCTAAATTTTTAATGTTTAGTATTAGTAATATAACTTAGTTTTATGTCAGTCAAAATTAATTGGGTGCATTTGAAGGCTCATATAAAATCCAATTGGCAACATGTGCCTTAAGTTCAGATTTGATTTTATGAATGATATAAAGGCAATGAAGGATCAATTGATGAAGCTATGCAAAGAGCAATTCTTCTCTCAGATTTATTCTAAAAGGCTTTTTTATAATTGGTTTGACCAACCATCATCTAATGCAATATTTAGTTAAAACATATATTTCAATAATGACTTAGAGATAGGTTTCAATGGTGTAAGAAGTCTTGAGCGCACAGTCCTTGACTTTTGTTGGAATCCAGAGCAAGTAGTATGCTCTCAGGTGCTTTTGAGCCCTAAGTTTCACCAATTTTGTTTGCAGGAGAGGTTGCTCTACAAATTGCAGTAATATAATTCTCAGGGGTTATTAGTATTATAATATAAATATGAAAACCCTTAAAATGGATAAAAAGGTGGATTTTCATATTATTTATTAGTATAAAATACTAGCGGAGTTACCCGTGCTTCGCTACGGTATCTATAGAATTTCAGGTGATTCGAATTGATTAATTTAGATTTTATATATAGTTAAGCAATAACTACTCGGCTAAATTTAATTGCTCAATCGAAGCAACCAAAAAGACCAACCACTCAGCTAAAACTAACTGAACTTATCAAATCAACCAATAACTAATCACCTCCAAAACTAAACTGTATCCTATCGATTCGACCAAAAACCATCAACCACTCGGCCAAATAAAATAAACTTATCAAATCAATCAGATTCTAAATTATTTTAGCTTTTTATATTGGTAGATAGCTATCAATAAGTTCAGAAACCATTAAACCTATTAAAAATTCCAACCTCCAACCACTTAGCTAAAATCAATTAAGTCTGCCAAATTAATTAAACCATCAATCTCTTATCTGAAACTATTGAGCCTATCGAATCAACCAAAAAATAAACCACCAAACAACAAAAACCAATTATTGAACTTACAAAACAGCCAAAAACTACCAACTAAATATCAAAGCCTATGAAACTATTGAATTAAATGAATATGAAAATACACAGCCAAATTGCTATATAATTACTATTAGAAATATACATTATAGATCTTATATAGAACTGATGTTTAAATTTATATGATTATATTAAACAATTACATATTAGCATTCCGTTCTCAAACTTTATAGAATACTTGTGCCATGTTTGGTGATTTTTGGTTATTTGCTCGAGATAATGCATCTATATAAACAGATTAACATACTGATTCTTTTGTAAATAAAATTTAAGATTAATTATTGTTAATACCCAGTTTAACACAGATTTATTTGTGGGCTTAAAATCGATAAAATTAAGTAATCAAATTATACTTAATCAATATAAATTTACCAACCATTCAGCCATACCCAATTAAACCTATCGAATTAACTAAACCACTAAACCACTTAGCTAAAACCATTAGATTAAAAATCAACCAATCACCAACCGCTTCGTAAACCAAAACTAAATGTATCGAAACAACCAAAATCACAACTACTTACCAAAACCAATCAACTTTATTAAATCAACCAATCACTAACTTTATTTAAACCGTTAAGCTTATTAATCAACACAAACCCACCAACCGCTCAACAAAACCATTTAAACTACCGAATCAACCGAATATCAAACTTCTTGGCTGTAACAATATACCGATTTCCATTAGAAACATATAAAGCTTTCACTTGTTACATATAAAACTTTTTCTTTTACTATGAAAAGTAAAAATCGGGCTTCAAAGTGCACACGGACCCCCTCCAGTCCACCTATAGCTAAATTTTCAGAGCTCTACATGCTCTATTTTTGGCTGGGCATCGCGCACACACACATACACATTTGCTTTTATATATATATATATAGATTACGCCAGGATTCGAACAACTGATCTTTTATAGAGTTGAAGTTTAGAGCCAAAAGCTGAGCCGATTATGCTAGAGGAGGTATTTTAAAATCAATTGAACTTTTGATTCAAAGTTTTGATTTAGATAAACTCGTTAAATACCCGAATGACCACTAACCACTTAAAACCATTTAAAATATCAAATCAGCTGAATATCAAACTGCTCAGCTATAACAATATAGCGAATACCATCGAAGTATATATAGGATTTTCACTTGTTACATATAAAACTTTTTATTTTACTATTAAAATAATATTTTTTTATTATTCATAAACCTTCTCAGGCATGCACACAACTCACCAAAGTTTCATCACAATTGGATGAATGGTATAGGAATGCATTCGGGACATACATACACACAGACAGATTGACCTATCAGAGCTATTAAAACTTGCCTCACTTTAATGGAATGGCCAATGGAGGGTCGAGAGTAGATAGGACAAGGCCACAAGGTAAAGATTTGATATATTTGAGCCAATCACTGTGGGAAAATAGTTTCATCAGGTGTGACCCCCTCCAGGCCTATAAAAGGGCCCAGTCTCCGCGTTGGAGTTCGAATTAAGTTGGATGTATGATGTGGGGGAACCTCCGAATGGCTCCCCTGATTATGTCAGCAATTTGGTTTAATTTTATTACTAATCATATGCCTGTTTTGATGTGAAGAGGAGGAAATTGCATTGCGCAATTTGAGGGGTTCAGGAAAGAATTGACCAGGGTTTTTTTGGGCGGTAATATCCTTATTTAAACCCAAATTACTCTTATTACAAAAATCACACAGGTAGTTTTCTAACAATACACCCTTCAAGAGTATTAGGGGGAATAATGGCACAGGAAACTTCCATGAACTTGGTTAATTGTAATCTCTGTAGCAAGGGATGTTATACTATATTTATTGCCCCTCTTATAGGTGATGAAAAAAGGTCTCTCCCAGATGAAGCCAAGCTTCTCACTCCTAGATGTGATGCAATTAAGGTAGAATAATACCAAATCAGAGAGTTGAAAAGTAGCAAGGGAGGCCTGGACTCATTGGTGGCCTGGCCCTCTTTAGTGACTGTTTTAGATAAGTTAGCCATAGCCTCAAATTGTAGCTGAATGATGTGCTGGGCCAATCTCTTCATGGCATTGTCAGGATCATCTGGATTACCAGTAAAGACATCTTTGGCTAATAGAGCGGGCATCCCAGGTTGTTACCCATATAGAACATGGAATGGAGACATTTTAAGAATCTAAGGGTAGCTAATGTAATAAGCCATAGGAACTAGGCAGAAACTGGTCCCAGCGTAGAGGGTCAGAGGTGGCCATTTTTTTCAGTATAGATACCAAAGTCCTATTAGCTCTTTCAAAGGTTCCATTAGTAGAGGGGTTGTAGGGGGCTAAAAGCTGTTGGGCCTTATAGAAGTAGCTAGCATCTTGACAACTATAGAGGTGAAGTTTTTACTTTGTCACAGAGGATGACTTGGGGACATTAATGGTGAGTGAAGATATGCTGGTGGAGGAAAATGGTAGTAGCTTTTGCAGTTTAGCAGGGAGAGCAATGCTTCAATCTATTTTGTGAAGTGATCTATACCTACCAATATATGGAGATTTTCACTGTTAGTCTGATGTAGATGTTCTACTACGTCTAAACTGATCACATGATAAGGTTGCTGAGGAGTAGTGGGTTGTTATGGTATTTGGTCTTGAGTAGAATTGCTTTTTACAGGTTAAGCAAGCATCCAAGGCTTCAATAATAGATTTTATGATGCCCTCCTAATAGTACCGTTCCTTGATCCACTCATATGTCTCCCTCAATCCACCATGCCCAAGGGTGGAGTGGGCGTCCAAGATCACTGGTACCCGTTCTGAAGGGCGCGGATAGGGCAGTCAATTTACTCCTACCCTCTTATTTAACTTTCCGCTCTCCACCTTAGTGTTGCAGGAGTGTTGTGCTAACATTTTTTGGATGGGGTCATCCCCATTGTACCAGGCTTCAGGGGTCATAAGAAGATCATGTAATCTCTCCGCTTCACTGTTGTCCATATGAAGGATAGGCAGCCAAGTCAAACCATCCACATTCATATGACGCGACCCAGAGCGGTGCTCAATATTCATATCAAATGTTGAGGTTTGAGGGCCCAACGGGCCAACTGTCTGGTGGGATCCTTCATGTTTTGTAGCCACTTTAAGGAGGCGTGGTTAGTAACCACAATGAATGAAGTGCCATATAGGAAAGGGCTGTAATATTTAACAGCTAGTAATAAAGCCAGGCACTCCTTCTCTGTAACACTGTAGTTACATTCAGCTTTTGACAACATCTTGCTGAAGTAGGAGACCGGATGATATACGCCATTACTGTCCAATTGGTCCAGGATGGCTCCAACGGCATAATCTGATGCATCAGTGAACAATATGAAGGGTTTCCCGTAGTTGGGGTGGCGTAGGATGGGGCGTTGCTGAAGCAATTCTTTAGTATCTTAAAAACAGCCGCTTGTTCTGTACCCCTTTAAAAAGGAGTGTTTATAGCTAATATTCAGAAGAGAGGCTCACTGATCTGGGTGAACTTGGGAATGAACTGATGGTAATACCCCATCATACCCAGAAAAACCTGGATGTCCCAGAAGTTCTTAGGGGCAGTCATTTTAGAGATAGTTTCGACCTTATCTTGTAAAGGCTGGATCCCTTCTTGGGAGATGGCATGTCCAAGGAAGTCTAGCTTCTTTTGGAAGAAGGTGCATTTTGACGGTTTCAACTTGATGTTAGAAGCCCGCAGGTGTTGAAAAACTTTTTTAGATGGGAGAGATGATTGGTGAACATTGCAGAAAAGATGGTGATGCCATCAAGATAGAAGATAACACAGTTTAGCTCGAGGTCCCACATAATGTGGTCCATTGCATGTTGGAAGGATGCCGGTGCATTGTACAACTCTTGGAGTAGGCGGGTAGGCTGAAATAAGCCTTCACTGTAAATGAGAGCACATTTCTCCTGATCTTGGGGAGAAATATCAATTTGCAAATATTTACTGGCTAAATCCATGGCTGAGAAGAATTATGAGCTCGAGAGTTGTGCAAGGGCATCATCTATGTGGGGGATAGGATAGCTGTTTTTTTAGTGAGGTTATATAGTTTGCAGTAGTCCATCACTACCCAATGCCTTCCGTTCTTCTTTTTCTCAGCAAAAGATGAGACTCCCAAGGGCTTTGTGACGGTTTTAAAAACCCAGCGTCTAAAAACTTCTTGCTTTTAACCCTCATTTGCTGCTCTTAAACCTTGGACTTACGGTAAGATTTAGATCAAATAGGTTGATCATAACCAACGTCAATGGTGTGGCTCCATCCCTTAATGTGCCCATAATCCATGTCAGTATGGGAGAAAATATCACCATATGTATCCAATAGAGAATGAACTTTTTAAGCTCATCCAGGGTTAGGTCATCTGAAATGTGGACGTTAGGCAGAGTACATACCATCTGGTCAGTGGGTAAACCAATATCCAACATTGATTAAATAAAGTGGATGCTTTCAATCTCATTGAAGGTAATTAGCAGACCTTTACCTATCTCTTGATATTTTTTTAACAATAATGGGTTTATTGGTAAGGTTCCCCAAGAGGATATTAATGGGTTGTTGATAGGCGGGGTCTAGTATACCTGGTAACACCTGGGGTTTTAAAGAGCTAATCCATCAATGCTAGTTATGTGCAGCAGACAGGCTTGGGGAATCTGTAGCATAGTGTTGGTAGTGACCACCAGTTGTTCACCAGCCTTGATTACTGTTTCCTCTGAAGCGAAAATGGAATGCCCTCTGAAGCATCTACTAAATCAGGCAACTTTTTTGTGTTGCATCCAGTGGTCATGTAGAAAAAAGGTAAAGAAGAGGAAGGCTACACAACTAATAAGGAAGTATTCTTTTTATTGGGTTCTTTATTGTTAAAGAATAGAGGGACTTAATAACCGAGTGGGGAGCGGTAATCCTGTTTCATTTTGATTATAAAGTCATACTCAACCATAAAGTGTGTGCCAATAAGCATGTCATAAGTGTTTTAAGTCCAATGCCACAGCAGGAGCTGACAAGATGAGCTTTCCAATCCAAATAGGCAGAGAGGAGTAGGCTCCAATAGCACGGGTGATGTTGGGACCAGCCGTCCCAAACTTCTACATATACTCAAGATCAGGAGCCAGCTTAATCTTCTTGATCAGCTTGGAAGAGAGAAAGTTCACTGGAGATCCGGTGTCCAAGATAGTTCTAACCTGGACTTTGTGAATAATGACCTCTACCTTAGTTATGGTCCCGCCAAAGTTAGGGAGGAGAGCTAATACTTCCTTAAGACGAAGGGTAGAGGCAAGCTTTTTATTTGTCTTGTTATAGTTATTTTAATGGACTGTAGGGGGTGAACATGATGAATTGGTTGAATCAGCGAAGCAATAACCTGTTCAGCATTTCTAGCAGTATCAATAACCTAAGGGCACCACTGCACTTGATTAAGGTAGGTTTCTTGAGGGATCAGGGCTTTATCTACTCCTTCAGGGTTCAGTCAATCTGGTATACCTACTTCAACAGAGGTTCCTAGGACATAATAACCAACGTCCTCATAACCCCCTTCAGGCTCGTCATCAAAAGGGTTGTCTGCATACATTGGGTGGATGCTAGAAGGGCGGTTGGAGGTGGAAGCCATAGCTTTGGTAGCTGTGGGGTCATCTGCAGTTATGGTCATTAAAGAGCAGGCAGCTTAGCTTGAGCAGCCTTGTCCTTGAGCCCATGGTTAGTGGGAGCAACTGTCACTGGGGGAGAGAGGTTTGGACTTAGGAGCAGTCTTTTGAGCCACTGGGACAGACCTCTACGCAGAGGGCTTGGGACAGAGTATATGTTCCATAGATGGCAAATGAGGAACTTTTAGCAGTTAGAGGAAAGAGTGCAGTCCCGCTGATGGTAGCGCACTTGAACTCACTGGCTTAGTAACCTCAGGCTTGCATGGCGGAGGGAGATCAGGTTTGAGCCACACAGCAGGTGCTGGCCTCAGGGTAGTAACCAACACAGATGGGCCATAGGGATCATCTAAGATTCCTTTGCGTGGCTAAGGTTTAGAAGTCCACAAAAGTGGAGACTTTTGGATTTAACACAAGCTGAAGTAGACTCATCGCTATAGATATCCACAACCTCTAGCAGTGCCTACTTGATATCATGGATAGTACAAATGTGGCGTTAAACGGAGACAAGACGCTGTGCTATGAAAGGGTGAAAAGCTAAGACAGTTTGAATGGCAGTGAGGGCATCATCAAATTGTAACATTTTACAAGTACCAGAAGCTGAGCTTCACCATAAGATCGATTAACAAAGGTGGTGAGCAATTCTCCCTTTTTCATGCTGAGGCACATAAAGGACTGCTTCTTTCTCTTAAAACTTTGCGTTGAACCGAATTCAGCAGTCAGCACACCCTTAACCTCTGCTCATGTACTCAGAATGTCCATATGAGGGACCATCACCTCTTGTGCCATGCGACTTAGGAAAGGTAGCATGTGCTTGACTTTTGTTGGTCAGTCGCGCCTTCCATGACATATTCATAGACATATATAAATGAGCAATGCTACCCTCCTTGGGGTTGAATGAATCCTTTAAGGGGGTTTAAACGGGTTAGCCTCATGTAAAGTGGATGGGGGGGTGCTGTTTAAAGTTTTTAAGATGGGACAGCGCACTGGATAGTTGCAGTTCAAGGGCAACTATCCTTGTTTCATTGTCAGTTGTAGGGTGAAGAGGGGTACTCACTTTACCGCCCTTCATTTTTGGTATAGTATTGTGGTGTACAGGGTACCCTGTAGTGAGCACCACTTGTTGGAATCTAGAGCAGGTGGTATGCTCACAGGTGCTTTTAAACCCTGAATTTCAACAATTTTGTTTGCAGGAGAGGTTGCTCTACAACTATGGGAATATAATTCTTAGAGGATTTTTATAGTACTAAAAAATATGAAAACCTTTAAGAAATGAATAAAATTGGATTTTTATAATATTTTATTAGTGTTGATGAGGGAAAAAATGAACCCTCTTACAATTGCACTGCTTAGTATTTATTTTATTCAAGTCTTGAAATGAGACATGCAAATAATTCTTTATAAGCTTCAATCCTATTTAGATATTGGGGTTAAACCTATCAGAGCTCTCAAAACTTGCCTCGCTTTAATGAAATGGCCAATGGAGGGTTGAGAGTAGGTAGGATAAGGCCGCAAGGTAAATTTTTTGATATAGTTTGAGCCAATCACCATGGGGAAAATAGTTTCACCTGGTGTGACCCCCTCCAGGCCTATAAAAGGGCCCAGTCTCCGCGTTGGAGTTTGAATTAAGTTAGATGTAGGATGCAGGGACCTCTGAATGGCTCCCCTGATTCTGCTGGTAATTTTGCATAATCTTATTACTAATTGTAGGATTGTTTGGCCGAGAAGAGGAGGAGATTGAACTGCCCTGATTTGAGGGGTTCCAGCGAGAATTGATCAGAGTTTTTGTGCAGTAATATCATTATATAACAAAATTACTCTTATTACAAAATTAGACAGGTAATATTACAACTTCATAAGGAGTCACAAAGTTATATCAAATTACTTTTGATGCTCTTGCCCTGACGCCAAATGTTTATAGTAATGGAATATTGAAACCATAACCTCCCAGTGAAACCTCTATCTCCTTGATCTAGTACTTGCTTTGACTCTTAGCCTTGGTGGATTAAATCTGCTTCCATTACTGATATCATTATCCTCTATTTTGTCCCTCGCACCAGCATAAATTATTTGGTATGAGGAAGCCTATTTTATCATGGCACTTCATCAGAAACCTATAATGTAATTGGTTTATGGTGACTACAATGGAAATTTGTTGAGCCCTAGGAATTGTCACAGTCAATAAACTCCCAATTCCCTATTGCCATCTTGCATTCAGTTTGGCATTGATATTTGATACCATGAGATTATTCAGCATTAGGTTGGACAACTAAATCTCTAAACTAGGGAAATTCAGAATGATAAAAAGATGAACTAGGAAAGTAAGGTAGCAAACCTAATAATTAACCTTATTTTTTATTATCATTTAAAAACGCTGCTATTGAGCAAATCCCAATAGTTAGGCGCCACAATATGCCATTAGACAAGAAAAGGTGACCACCAAGCCACAGGAGTAGCTAAGCTTGGACAGAAATTCGGAAGAAGAATTCTTAATGAAGTTCAGAACTGCGTAGGCTAACCTTTAAGGTCACCCTTTCAGAGACTCACCCAATCATTGATTAGGCTCTTGCAAGCCTAATCAATAGTCAAGGTGAGGCACAACCCATCACTTAAATCCAACAAACACCAAGGAACTCTTAAAATTATTTGACTCAAGATTTGGAAAATCTGAGCCCAAGTCAAAATATAATGATTGAGATAAACTTGATTAATACATTTCCCCCTCTGGAGAAGGGCCCCTCTCCAAAGAGGGCCCCTGCAGCAGGAGGCTACCACCATGAGGGCTTCCTGGGGCGAGTTACCTCAAGCAACAGGAAAATTATCCTGGAGAAATTTCAGGCCCCTTTCAGGGAAAAGATAAATAACAAGGGCTAATTGGGACTGGGATGCTAAATCAGCCCACCTGGATTGATGAAGTATGCCCAATACTTGGATGAGTTGCACCCCCCACACTGCAGTTGGTGATTGTCTTCCCATCCTGACCAGTGTCAGGACCATGGGTGTATTACCAGTATCCCTTAGTATTTTTAGGCCAGGGGACTTGAAGTTTCAGAGTGTTGGATTTGCTTATTTCTGATTCTCTTGGTTGACAAGTCTTTTTTCCAAATAATACGTCTGGATAAGCAATTCCTAAAAAAACAAATCAATTTTAATTTAAAATTGTGAAAAGAGGAAAAAGCGTAAAGTTTATTATTCAATACTTGCTTTTTAAGGGAAGTTGAGGGATTTGATCAGGGACCATCTAAGACGTTTAAGGATAGATCTAATAGGTAAACCAATTGGGGATTCAGTATAAGCACCAATTAATTAGTTGATCAGATAGAGCTTGTCTCATAGCTTGGGTTTGAACCCTAACGTTGGGTGACTCTGAGGGAGCAGGATTCTGTATGTCAGTCAGGGTTGATCGCCAATTTCAGTCATAGTAAACTTTCATCAAGGATGATGCCCAGAAAAAGTTTGGGCTCATGAGTCGAATTAAAAATTACTACTAACCTTTATAGTTGTCAATTTTCGTCAAAGATTATCCCCTGACTGAATTGTTGGCCTTGTAATCAGTTTGGGACCAATTTACATCTTTCAACATATCTAATTCATCATTTGGGTGGGAATCCTGACAATACCCCCTCTAGATCTTGGCATAGGGGGGAAAATGGATGGAGAAAGTGACTATGTATGCGATTAATGACTGTTCCCTGAACAACCTCTACTATTGAGTGTTTGTTGCCCCATCTATATATGACTCAATAGGGCCCTGACCATTTGGCACCCAGTTTGTGATAATGAACTCCAGGTCGGTGATGGTAAAATAGGACAAAGTTACCTGGTTGGAAGGATTATAGGGGATTGTGCTTGTCATTAAATTGAGCAGTTTCTATACTGGTTTTGGCAGACAGGTTTTGGCAACCAGGGCTTGAAGTCTTATCATTTCATTTGCAATACTTCACATAGAGACCTCAGATGCTTCTGGAGAAGTATGATCAAGCATCGCCTGGAATTTGGAAGGAAGATGTAAATTCTGTCATACAAAGCTTAGAATGGTGACATCTAAGTAATTTGATGGTAGCTGATCTGATAGGCAGGATTGCACTAGGCAAATATTGGAGCCAATGAAGGGGGTCAGTCATAGCCATTTTCTTGGGGTTGAATTTAGAGTGCCATTTACCCATTATACCATTCCATTAGTTGCAGGATGATAGGGGATGGATAATACCTGAGTGGTACCATCAGGTCATCTAAATTTTTCACTAACATCAAGCAGAAATTTTGTCCATTATTGGAGAGAATGACATTATGGCAACCATGCTGGGTGATAATCCTATTATACAAAAACGTGGCGGTGGCTTTTGATGAAGCGGTGGGGAGCAATATGGCTTCAATCCACTTAGTTAGATGGTCTAAGGCTAGTAGAAGAAACCAATGTCCATTGGAGGCTTGAGGAAGAGGTCCCACAACATCAATGCTAATAGTATGGAATGGTTCACAGGGTGGGACCACTGGATGTTGAGAGCGAGGATTAGGTCTGGCTTGGCTTTTACATACCAAACAGGATTCCAATACATCCTGGATAGAAACAAGCATTTCCTCCTAATAACATTGAGTTTTAAGCCATTGGTAGGTTTTCTGAATCTCCCTATGGCCGACTTGCTGATGTCACTCTAAAATGAAGTCAGTTTGTGCCGATGGTCTTACATAAGGTACCCATTGCTTAAACATAAGTTTACACAATTGTCCGTTTTTGATTTATAGATTTGCCGATATTTTCTTTAATTCCTGCTGGAGGGTCGGAGATTTGTTCTTCCATAACTGTGGTTGGGTTAGGAGGTCATAGAATTGATCCTCTCCAGGGTCAGTTATAGTTAAGATAGGAAGCCAAGGTAAGCAATTTGCGTTTTGGTGAATTTGCCCTGGTTGATGGATAATGGAAAAAAGTAACTTTGAAGTTTTAACGCCCATGGGCTAACCTCCCATCGGGGTCCTTCATTTACTGTAGCCATCGCAGGGAAGCATAGTCAGTAATTATAGCAAAATGCTTCCTATATAAATAAGGTTGGAAATTCTTAATGGCTAGTAAGACCGCCAAGCATTTGCATTCTGTGATGCTATAATTATGTTTGTCTTTAAATAAGGTCTTGCTGTTGTAGGCGATAGATGGTCCATTAAGTTCTCATCATGCTGAGATAGTATGGCTCCAATAGCAATATTGCTGGCATCAGTAAAGAGGAGGAAGGATATATCAAAATTCAGATGAATAAGTACTGGTGAGTGAGAGAGAGAGATGCATAACAGGTCGAAGGCCTTCTGTTGTTTTTCTTTCATTGAAAGGGTATTCTTTTCTTTAATAGATATACCAGAGCCTCAGAGATGCCTGTAAAGTGGGGATAAATTATCAGTAATAGTCCACCATTCCTAGGAAAACTTGTACATCTCGTAGGGCTTTATGAAGGTCATCTTAGCAATAGCCAAGGCCTTATAATCCATCAGGTATATTCCGGCTTTACTGACCTTATGACCCAAAAAGTCCGTCTCACTCTGAAAGAAAGAGAATTTCAACGGCTTTATTTTTTTTGAAAAATGCTGTAATCGCCGAAAGGCTTGCCTGAGGTGATCTAGGTGTTCAGTAAAGGTTCTTGACAAAACGGTAATATCATCAAGATATACTAGTACGCAGGAGCGTTTTAAATCTCCTAGTAGTCCGTCTATAGCACGTTGGAAGATATCAGGGGAGTTACATAACCCTCAAGGCATTTGAGTGGGCTCAAATAGTCCTTCACTTGTGATGAGAGCGCATTTTGCCCGATCTTCAGGTGACAAATCTACTTGCCAGTATCCACTGGCAAAATTTATAGTGGAGAAGTAGTGGGACCCTGACATTAAGCGTAAAGAGTCATCTATACGTGATAGGGGGTAGCTATCTTTGCAAGTGATAGAATTGAGGTGGCAATAATCCATAACGACCTGATAACCACCATCCTTTTTATTAATTAATAAGAGTGGGGAAGCCCTTAGACTTTTGAAAAATGCACCAGTAACCTGGCTTCCAACAGTTGCTGTAACTTTAAGGCCACTTGAGCTTGCTCAATTTTGATTTTTAATATGGCAGGATTTAAATGGGGGGTGATTCCCCATTTTTACTTGATGTATTACCCTAGACATTTTCCCATAGTCACTTGGTCCTAAGGAAAAATTTTGCCATATTCCTCAAGGAGGTGTTCAACATCTTGGTGTTTGTTTGAGGTAAGATTATCCCCAATTCTACTATCAACCAAAGCTATGGTGGGTGGGGGATCGAATCCTAAATCATATAACAAGCCAAAGCAACTCACATTGACAATATTCTTGATGGGACATAGTTTTACATAAGTTATAGGGGCATGCTGAGGGACTTGGAGAGTTTTAGTGGATACATTCCCTAATAGAATTGAGTTAGATTTTCCGTAGGCTGGGTCCAAAATCACTGGGCAGGTCAGTGCTTCCTTGATGGAAGGGCTGTGGTGTCCACTAAGCTCCAATATATGATCAGGAGGGGTAAGAATCCGAAACCTGTATCCACAATAACTTGAGAGCCTGAAGGTATTGTAGTAAAATGAGGGTAATACAGAGGGATCCCCTCTTTGGCTTTCACAGACTTCAGGGGTAATTTAGTTTTTTCCCCTAAGGCTTGGTACTCAATTTTGTAGATAATTGATGGGTATTCATGAAACACATTCGTTTTTAGGGGCTCCTTTACTTTTGATGGGGAGTTCAAATATCAATAAATATTTGAAACCCTAATGGGGATGGGTATTTTTCCTTGTGGTTGATGATGCAGTTAAACTCCCACATCAATTGGACCCCAATAAGCAACTCATAGTTATTGTTTTCTAGCACAACGGCGGGGCAGTAATTAATAACTTCCCAAAATGAAGAGGTAACGCAGAGTAGGCTCCTATCATCTTTGTAGACTGATTACAAGCCTGTCAGACATTCCCTCTATTGACTTAAGAAAAAGAATGTTGGAGGTAATAGTGCTCTTGAATCTGCTATTATGATTGGCCCATCTCCTGCCCAATCTTCAAATAATAATGGGGAATTCAATGATATGAGTAATCATGGGGAAAAGACCTTAGCGGATTCTCAGTGGAATCCTAACCATCGGAAAAACATGATTTATCACAAAAATCAGTCTAAAAAAGTAAATGCTAACTATAGGATTACTCCAACTCCTCAGTTGAATCCAAGGAGTATAATATTGCGCGGATCGGAACCTCTGCAAGGCAAGAGGATGCTACCCAATGATGATTGGGTGCGAGTTAACCAATCATTATCATCTGAGTCTAACCGCCACCAAGGTGCAAAAATTTTACTTGAGGATGATAGGGTAAACATTATCCAATCATTACCATCTGAGTCCAACCATCACCGAGTTACCCAATCATTACCAGTTAGTCTGACCACCGCTGAGGTGCAAAGATTTTACTCACTGGTGTTTCATAACAATTCATCCAATCGTTACTGCATGGGTCAGTTTTGCCTCAAAAATTTTTATCTTTGATCTGATAGGCCGAAAACCTATATTCCCTAATTGGACAACTGAGCTTTGTATTCTTTTGCCTCAAATATTGATGGTCTTGAAATTCAAACTAGTTTAAATAGGAAAAGCTAGTATTGACAAAGGGGCCTTTCTTGGTTTTGCCGCGCTCATAATAATAAAAAAATATAAAAACTTTAAAAAAGCATTATTTATACTTTTTCAAAAAAGTAAGTTTCTAACTCTGAGAAATTATTTGTGGCCTCCATTAGCAGATCCCACAAATTGGTGCTCATTACAGGGGTTGAGCCCCTGAATAATTCAATAAAGTATTAACAAAAATGGAGACTGTTAACGTGAGCAGCTCTCCTGATCTGCAATTAGTTGCTCTCAAGAAGCAACTAGCTAGCTCTTTCTCTCGTCTCAAAGAGCTAGAGCAGCGGCCGTTCAAATTACCACTGAAGGACAGATACACTCTCTGGGTGAAGGGTGTGTTGCCTCCTTCTTGTACATTTATGAAGCTGTGATGGATGGCGCTACTGACAAACAGAAAGTTCAGTACAATATTCCCTGTTTAAGCTGCAAAGCCCAAGAGTTGATCGTCCCTCATCTGGATCCTCAGCACACCTGGCCAGAGGTCAAGAAGGCCCTCTTGGCTGAATTTGGATCCCAGCAGAGCTCACATCGGGCAAAACAGGCTTTCTTGCGTATGAGTATTGGGAAAGGAGAGTCAATGGCTGCCTTTGTGAAACGATTCTATATGGAAGCCCAGACGTTGCTAACCTCAAAGATGTTGACTCTGGATGATGCTATAGCCGCCGTTTTGACTGGAGTGGCTACTTACCCATCTCTCGCCATGCACATCACCTCTGTCAAACGCTATTTCCAGACCGTCCAAGACATAAAGGAAGCGTTAATAGATGTCACCAATTTCTGCAAGCCTGAAGTTCCACGTGGAGCAGTATCTTGCCCTCATGTTTTAACCATTGAGGATTCAAAGCTTAAGCCTCAGGCTTTAGCTATTGAAGACAAGAAGGAGCCCCTTCAGATAATGGGCCCTAAAAAGAAAAACCCCACAAAACCTGCGGCTTCAGTGAGATTCAAACCAGACATTCCTCAGTCATGCAAAACAGAGATCCCCGCAGTGGTTTCCTCTACAGCTCAGTCGGAAGGTGCACGCCTCAAGGGTATAACCTCCAGAACTGCTGGGGTTGTAAAAATGCCGGTTAAAGTGAAGTTGATTACCCCACCTCTCATAGCTGTCTCCCCCACTTCAATTACAACCTTGCCCATGGTTGTAAATACCCCTGAGGCCGACTCTGAGGGGGGTTGCAATAATGTTGGGTACTACTTGTTGGGCGCTCCCGCGGAAGTGGAGGTCTCTGATTGCCTGAATGCTGGAGGAGTAGATGAGGCCACCATACCCGAGGACACTTACCTCCATCAAGTCCTAGGGGAACCAATCTGTATTTATACTGCCAGCGACGCCGATGAGGTGTTGTCTCGCATTATTCGCCCTATCCAGCATGGCCATACCATGCAGTCCATCCAGGAAAATTACCCTGAGACTGCGTGCAATTTAACCTCCAATTTCCATCTTAAGGAGGTCTTAGCGCTATCGCCCACTTCTGGGGGGATACTCACGAAGGTTGAGGTGGTCATTCAAAAAGTCTGGGTGATGGCTATCCTAGATACTGGCTCCCCAGTGAACATCATCTCTTCCAAGTTGATGAAAAAGATCCAACTTGCCCCTGATTTGGAGTACAACCAAGACTTTGGAACTTCTGGTCCTAACAACACCCACGCGCTGGGTGCTTATTCATCCCTTCCCATTCATATTGGGAAGCTTATTCTATCAGCCCCCACAGTGGCTTTGAAAAATAATAATTATGATATGCTGATAGGTACTCAGTTTATGATCGAGTATGAAGGCATCATCAACATGAGGCAAGGGACCCTATCTTTAATAAACTATGACGTTCCATTAGTTTTATCCAATAAAGAACACCCCTCTTCTGCTTTGCCATATGTCACCTCCAGGCGCAACATTAAGAAATTGCATGATACAGTAGAGGTTAGTGATGGTGAACAATGAGTGATTGACTTGAAAGCCACATCCCCAAACCCCTCCAATCTCTTAAGCAAGGCCGACTTCAAAGGAAAAGTTCAGGCTCCTAAAGTACAGCCTAAAAAGAAAAATTTACCTTTAAGCCTGTGGAGGCAACCGTTTCTCATTCCAAGGCTCAAGAGAATCGCTCTTCCAAGGATGCTACCCCTCGCGAATCTCAGGCTAAACCTTTGCGCACCAGGGATGAAAAATTATATGTTAGAAAGTCTATTCAAGCCAAAACAGGGACTAAAAAAGACCAAGCTGCCAATGAGCTCCGAGCTCCTCTGCCCTCTTACAAAGTGTTGGATAGGGTTCTATATTACTGAAAACACACAACTCCCCAAAGTGGCAAACTTGGATCAAATTGGGAGGGGCCATATACCATCATACATATGAGAGAAGATGAGTATTCTATAAAGTCTTTGGCTACCAGAATTATTATCTGAGTACATGGCCGCTTCCTTTGACCCTACACCCCTACCAAAATTCTTGAAGGGGGAAATTTCAGACATTACCTTTCTCAACTTAAGAAAAAGAATGTTGGAGGTAATTTTGGGGACCATCTAGTACTAGAAAAAATGTTGGAGGTAATAATGCTCTTGAATCTGCTATTATGATTGGCCCATCTCCTGCCCAATCTTCAAATAATAATGGGGAATTCAATGATATGAGTACTTATGGGGAAAAGACCTTAGCAGATTCTCAGTGGAATCCTAACCATCAGAAAAACACGATTTATCACAAAAATTGGCTTAAAAAAGTAAATACTAACTATAGGATTACTCTGACTCCTTGCTCAAATCTGAGGAGTATAATATCACATGGATTGGAACCTCCGCAAGGCAAGAGGATGCTACCCAATGATGATTGGGTGTGAGTTAACCAATCATTATCATCCGAGTTTAACCACCGCCAAGGTGCAAAGATTTTACTTGAGGATGATAGGGTAAACATTAGCCAATCATTACCATTTAGGTCTGACCATCACCGAGTTACCCAATCATTACCAGTTGAGTCTGACCACCGCTGAGGTGCAAAGATTTTACTTGCTTGTGATTGGATACAATTCATCCAATCGTTACTGCACGGGTCAGTTTTGCCTCAAAAATTTTTAGCTTCGATCTGATAGGCCAAAAACCTATATTCCCTAATTTAAACAACTGAGCTTTGTATTTTGCCTCAAATATTGATGTTCTAAAAATTTGAACTAGTTTAAATAGGAAATCTAGTATCAACAAAGGGGCCTTTCTTGGTTTTGCCGCGCTTATAATACTAAAAAATATAAAAACTTTACAAAAGCATTATTTTATACTTTTATTAAAGAAGTAAGTTTCTAACTCTGAGAAATTATTTGTGGCCTCCATTAGCAGACCCCACACAGCCATCCAATATATGGCTTTGTGAATCAAATTGGAAGCCATTTTTATCTTTTGGATAAGTCAGGAGGAAATAATGTTAACCAGAGAAACAGTGTCAATTATCGCCAGGACTTTAACCTTATGGACTACTACTGTGACCAGAACAACCAATGATCCAGATTAGGGGTTAATAGCTAATAGACTATCCTTAGGGATTTGTAGTGAAGCAAGCGGTGGATTCTGTTGTGGCCAAGATTGGGGTTGTTTGATACATGTAAAAGTTTTATCTTTTAACGCTTGGTTTTCTATAGAAGTGCTGACCACCAAAATTTGTTTGGCTAACTGAACAACATAAAAGTAAGAAAGCTGGTGGTTTTTGATTCCTTTAATAGGCAGAGGGACTTCAACTTCTGACGAGGCAGCTAACAAAAAACAACTGGAAGTACTGGGGATACAGCTAGAACTAGAACAAGGGTCTAGAGGCATGTGTTTTCAATCAGCATAGGTAGCCTCTTTCCCTATACTGACTGATCTTTTTGCCAACTTAAGTTGAAAGATGCGGCCGTCAGCTATAATGTGGTTGTTTCTTCTAAACTGAGTATAGTATAATTCAGATGTAGGTGAATTTAGTGGTGTAATGGCCAATACTTGGTGTCAGGGCTTATTGGGGTTAAAGCGAGATGACCTGACGGGTTTATGTAGAACAGCTAGAATTTCTAATATAGCCTCTTTAATGTGGAGGAGGGACGTTAAGTTAGACTTCACTGCTTAAAGACAAAGTAAATTAAGCATGTTAAAATGCCAAAAATGAAGTAGTAATGGCATCATCTAATGTCAGACGATTCCCTGCAACCAGAGTTTGAGCCTCAAGTTTATAAATGATGGGTGAATACACTGATAGTTTCCCCTCAATTAAGGCTAATACCCATAAAGGTTTGTTTTTGGTCAGTTAAGGTCAAGCCGCTCCCAAATTCCCGAAGCAAAGTAGTTTGGCATTGGTCCAAATACAGCATTGCATCAGATGAGGGACCATAATGTCTTGATCCATATGGCTAAGACAGTTAGTCAAATGTTTGAGTCATTGATGGTCAGTCACTTCCTCCATAGAGCTTTCATAGTAATATAAGAAAAAGAAAATGCTTCTCTCTCCAGGGACATATTTTTCTTTGAAAGAAGGTTTAAATGTACCACTTGGGGGAGTTGGAGGATTAATGGCATGAACTGATATGGGGACAGTGCTTTCACTTAATAATGAGGTGGTATCCCAGGAATAGTATTGAGGTTGGAGTGCATCTAATTGTCTCAGCAGATCGTTAATATCGTCAACTATGAGATCTACTCATTCATGAGCGGCACTGAGAGCCAATTTTGTGGTGATAAATTGGTTTAATTGTCATTTTCATTTTTTAGAAGAGTATTAGCTGCTTGGAGGTCGAGTTGATGTTGTTCAGTGGTGAGCACTCCTTGCTCTAATCCCCATAACAAAGCAGGTAGGGTGGCCAAGGTCCCGAGGCGTTTGTGATGAGCAGGTAATGAAACTTTTGGAGAGATGGTAACTTTATCCCAAGTAAGTTGAGCTCCTTGGGTGCATGTCCTAATTGGACATCAAGATTTTTATTTGTTGGATTAATGCCTAGAGGCGCTCATCAGGGATTCTGGGGTCACCACTGGGTCCTGGAGGACCTCTGGGCCCAGGGGGTCCCCTTCCTCCATCTTTTCCATCACGGCCAGGGGGTCCTCTTTCACCATCCTGTCCATCATGACCAGGGGGTCTGGATCACCTTCACAGCCATCATAACCGGGAGGTCCACACTCACCTGGCCACCTTGAAGCCCAAAGTTATAGAAACTACTCTGACATTCTCTTAATTTGTAGATCATTTCCTCTAAGGTTTAGTGGCGTTCATCAATATAAGTGATAATGTTATCAACCTCAGATCATACTTCGTGGGTATGATCTACAACTTGATTATGGATAACAACCTCTAGTTGACTAAAAAGAGTTGTAAGTTCAGTTTGAACGAAACTCATGGCTCCTTGATCCAGAAGGGTAAGCACATCTTGTATTTCATTAATAACCTGCCGATATTCCACAATAGCAGTTCAGTTTTCATTGCCAAACTGGGAGGCAGATTGATAGAGTTGGATGAGCTATGAGTGTATTGCCTCTGGTAAATTGCAAAAGGTAAAGTAATTCATGATGATGAAGCCCCGCTACTTGAAGTAGATGATATAAAGTGGGATGGACAAATTGACGCAGGTAGCATTCTGTACATCCAGCTCCAACTTGGTCTATATCCAGCGAAGAACTTTGGACTAAGTTCATCATAGGTGCAGGTATGGCAAGAGCTCTTCTTCTTCTGGCTCGGACCCAAGGGATGAAAGACCCAGATAAGAGGAGCTGAAGGGCCTCCACAAAATTGGGCAGATGTAAGCTATATTGGCTGATGGATGGAGCATGGAGGATACTCCCATAGAAGAGGGAAAAATAATATTGCAGTTGGTTGCAGTATCCCCAAGTTCATATTAATTGCCCAGTCACTGAGATGGGCGGCTTCACGATCTGATGTATTTTCTGAAACAGAATCGTTATTGTCCATTTTTTGTTGTTAAATTTTTTCACTGCAAACTAGGGGTGCAACCTGGCAGGGAGCACCAGTTTTGTTAGGACCACGGGTGTATTACCTTATATCCCTTAATATTTTTAGGCCAAGGGGACCCAAAGTTTTAGAGTGTTAGATTTTCTTATTTTTGCTTCTCTTGGTCAAGAATAATTTTTTCCAAATACTACATCTGGATAAGCAATTACTAATAAAAAAGCAAAATTAATTTCAACTTAAAATTGTGAAAAAAAGAAAACTGTAAAGTTTAAATTTAATAATTGCTTTCTAAGGGAAGTTGAGGGATTTGATCAGGGACCATCTAAGCCGTCTAAGCCTAGATCTAATAGATAAACCAATTGGATATTTGGTACAAGCTCCAATTAATTCAGTCAATTAGATAGAGCTCACCTCATAGCTCAGGTTTAAACCCAAACGTTGGGTGACTCTGAGGGAGCAGGATTCTGGCATGTCAGTCAGGGTTGATTACCAATTTCAGTCATAATAATTTTTTATCAGGGATTATGCCTGACAAAAGTTTGGGCTCGTGAGTTGAATTGGGAATGATTACTGACATGAATAGCTGTCAATTTTCGTTGAAGATTATCCCCTACTGAATTGTGGGCCTTGTGGTTGGTTCAGGACTGATTCCCATCTTTCAATTTATCTGAATATATCATTTGGGTGGGAATCCTGACAACCAGGAAGGCATTTTCTTCAATCAAAGAATGAGAGGGGCGCACAGTCCAGCGCAGCTGGACAGTCATCCTCTTTCTGGGTGGACTGTCTGTTGGTAAGGGAGCCCTGCTGGGACACTTTTCCTCAGTGCCAATTGAATTCCTGGTGAGTGGGAGGCCTTACTGGGATTTTCACATTGCTGATCGCCCCATATCCAGGGTTGGCCATCAGCCGCCAGCTCCCACTGGTGCTGGTTACTTGACAACTGAGACCTTCCGTGACCACTGAGGCCAGCCAACTGGGGATTGGTGGCATGCAGAATGAACATGAAGTTCAGAATTATGTCACAGTTGGGAAACATCTAAATCCCAATTGCCATCTTGCCTTCAGTTTGGCATCAATTTTTAATGCCAAGAGATTATCTAGCACGAGGTTGGACCACTAAATCATTAAATTTGGGATACTCGAAATGAGGAAAAAAAGAATTAGGTAAGAGAGGTAGCAAACCTAAAAATTAACCTTATTCTAATTAATATCAAATAAAAATGCCGCTCTTGAGTAAATCCTGATAGTTAGGCGCCACAATCTGCCATAAGACAAGGTAGAGGTGGCCTCAAAGCCACAGGAGTAGCTTAGCTTGGGGAAGAAACTCCAGAAGAAGAATTAAAATAGTTGCATATAATTGTGCAGGCTTAACCTTTAGGGTCACCCTTCTGGGGCTCAACCAAACCATTGATTAGGCTCTTGCAAGCCTAATCAATAGTTCAGGTGAGGCACAACCCAGCGCCCAAATTGACAAACACCTAAAATCTTTTTTAGTGATTTGACTGAGGATTAATAAACTGAACCCAAGTCAAAATGTAATAACTTAGATAAATTCAATCGCTACAATAATTATTAAATTAGTTTAATGTGGAATTAGTCACTAGTCTACCACTTTTGGAGTTCTTCTTAGCATACATGAAATGCACCAATAAGAACGCTAGTAGAAGACATATCTAGACTGAATTCTAAGAGGAAAGTAACCTTTTTCTATGTTTCTAGAAGAACCCTTGTTAAAGACGATATCCTGGCAAGGATTTGAGCATTTGTGAGAACTTGAAACTACATTATGCTTTTGTTTAAGTTTTAACAATAATACCTTTTTCCAAACTTGTTCATTTTGCAAGTTTACTAAGACTTTTGTCCTCATAAAGTCTTTTCTATAATGATTCTACAAAACCTGTGACTTTGAAATATAATGCTCAAATGCCATTTTCAACATTGTGGTGCTCACTACAGGGGCTCACTCTAGCTCCCTGTAGTTCAATTCAATCAGTATGGATCCCATGGTTCTGGGAAGGTGTCCTTCCAAAGGAAATAGTAAAATTATTAAAAGTTGAAGAGGTTGCCACAGTGACTCTATGAACCCAGCCTGATGATGTTTGCCAAGTAATTATGGCTTAAAAAGCTCACTGTTAATTTTTGGCAGTATTGCTTAGATCTGCCATGCTGGTTGCACAGGTTAATCACCACTAAGCAACAGAAGGTTGATATGAAGATCGCCAGTTCTTAATAAAAACCTAATATAAAATATGGAGCTATCTATCCAACTGACACTTTTAGTATATATACTTAAATGCAGACTAACTCTGTTAACTACTCAAAAACCTCCCCCTCCTCGTTCTCAGCTCAACTCTTATCCTTGGCATTTCTAGTCAATTTCAACCCTTCCGCTTAGTAATTTTCTATTCATTACAATTTTAGGGGTTTTTGTTCAATCTTGAGGCTTCAGCAGAATTCCCTTTATTTTCCAACCTATCATTACTATGATCAATTTGCTTCACATCAACATAATCTTCCGCTCAATCTTAAAGCTCACCTTGACTCATATTTATGATACGCTGGATATATGGCTTATCATCCAGTCATATTAATTTCTTGACATTACCCCTTTGAATGTATGATAAGCTCCTATTGCTTGTATTCTTGGAGGAACTTTAAATGAACTCAGTTGATAATCTGACCGCCCGCAGGTTCCTTAATGATATAGGAATTGATACCAGTCTTCCTAAACTATTTCAAACGGCCTAGTCCAAATTTTAGCAAGCTTGTTCTTCCTTTCAAATTCATGTTGGTTGTGGAACAAGACATGGTCTCCTACAGTGAACTGTGGGAGTCCAATACATCTATTTTGGTCTTCTGCCTGATCGCAAATCTTCTTTGCTATGTTGGTAGAATACACTTCCATTTGTAGTTTTATCAGCGTGTACATTAAATTGTTCAGATAACGCTGTGGTTCTATGCTGCCAGTATCCCCACACAGGAGTAAAGCAGAGTGGGCAAAGCAGGATGTCTATCATAGAGCAATTAGAAAAACTCTTATAAGTTGACAAGTGGCAGCTGATATTATATGCAAAGACAGAAGTGGATATTAGGGTACTCCATTCAGAGGGCCAATCCTTTAAAAGCTTGCGGAGAATGTTTACCAATGTTCCGTTGACCTGTTCCACCATTCCATTAGATTCAGGGTGGTAGGGTGTAGTCAAGATCCCATGGAATATCATTAGTCCGTTCAACTTGGGCAGGATATGCAACGTGAAATTGGTTCCATTGTCTGTTAGGATAAATTGCGGACAGCCAAGTTGCTGTATCTCACGCTCCATGATAAACTTAATGGTGATGACAGCCCCTAAATCATTGATCGCTCTTTCTACTACCCATCTTGTAAAGTAATTAATTGCTACTAGTATATACTTATATCAGTTCGCGCCAGTCAGCAGAGGCCCTACCATGTCAACAGAAACAGTATGCCATGCAAAATAGGGTTTGACCAACTGGTAGGTGGTCTTCTTGTGGAAAGGTTTTTTCACTTGGCACTGATGACAGCAACCAACCGTCTACAACACGTCATAGTGCATTATTTTAATAGTAGCAGGGTCGCAGGAACTTTAACATTTTCTGCAACCCTCCATGCCTTATCACCCTATGTGCATCCACAATAATCATTAGCCTGGCAGAGGCTTTTGGGAAACTCAGTGTCGCTTCTCCAATCTTCTTATATAGTTCCTCATTGCACAAAAAGGTATCTTGTCTAAGCCCATCTAGCGCCTTGACAATTGTTGGCGCTACAGTTCTCTAGACTGGTGCTGAGGTTTGAAGGTGGGTTGAAGGTGGAAATTCAGAATGAGTGATGAGAAGGAAACGGAAAATTAGGTTAGAATACCAAATGCTTTATTAAATTAAAAGGTTTTGATATTTATAGGGTGAGTGGGTGCTTGGTGCCTCAGGGATTGTCAGGGCCCCATCTGTTCAGGATCTTTCCTGATCTTCCAGATTGGCTGCCTCATGGGCATTCTCAAAGGGATTCGCCACCCACCTGACTGAATGGGTGGAAATGCTGCCCCACTTAACTCAGGAATAGGGGAGGAGGATCCTGAAATTAGTTTAGCTTGGTTAGGTTTGTGAACCAATTCAGCACAGCCCAATCCAGGAGTGGAGAATTTGATTCGGTCACTATCTCAAATTCTGACAGCCACATTTGGCAGTTAGTCATGAGATTTGCTCATCACCATTTTTCATACATGATGTTGGCCAATTCTGCCATAATGGTGACCGTTGGTAACTGTGAGAGACAGTCTGCATTATAATTTTTCGCCTCTGGCTGGTGTACTATCTCAAAGCCATATGCTTGGAGCTTCAATACCCATTGCATGAGCGGTCCTTCAGGTTCACAGAGATTCTGCAGCCAATGCAAGGTTGCATGATCTGTTACCACTTGTAATTTCAACATGTTTGGGTATACTCAGAACTGTTTATATGCATATATTACCACTAAGCACTCCCGCTCATTCACAGTGTAATTCCATTCATGACAGTTTAATCTTTAGCTGAAAAATGCAACAGGGTGCTCTAAGCCATCATCATTCTTCTGGAATAATAACTTCCCCTACAGCCGAAAGTTTTGCGTCCATTTGCACTATGAATACCTTTTTCTAAAGTAGGATATGGCAAAACTGGTGCACTTGCCAACGTGGTCCACACTACATCAAAAGCGTTTTAACATCGTTCCATCCAGTAAAAGGTAGCGTTCTTCTTCAATAAATCAAAGAGCGGTGCCCAATTCAACTGATGTTAAGAATGGACCACCAGTAGGAACTGACCATCCCCCAAAACACTTGGATATCACGCTTATTGCTTGGCTGAGTCATCTTACTTATAGCTTCCACCTTCACTGGCTGGGGTTTAAGCCCTTTTGAGTCTAACAAAAAACCAAGGTATACAATTATTCCTTGAAAAATGACACTTCCAATGCTTAGTATTGATGTTAGCATCAGCAAGGCAGCAAAACTTGTTCCAAATGATCCAGATGTTCCGTGAATGTCTGAGAGAACACATTGACATTGTCAAGGTAGACTAAAACATAGGACAGCTTCAAATCACCTAAGATCATGTTTATAGCCCGCTGGAACGTAGCCAGGGCATTACATAACCCTTGGGGCATATGCGTAGGTTAGAATAGCCTTCTAAAGTAATTATAGCACATTTCTCCCATTACGCTGCTGGCAACTCAATTTTCCAATACCTAATATCAGATCCATGGCAGAAAAATAGTTATTCCCACACAGTAAATCTAAAGCGTCATCAATCCATGGGAGGGGGTAGGAATGTTTCTTTGTGACACTGTTAAGTTTCCAGTAACCAATGAAAACCATGTTAGTGCCATCTTTTTTTTAACAATTAACAACAGAAACGCTCATAAACTTTTGGAATGATCTAACATCCCCTGTTCAATTAATTGTCTACCTCATCAGATACAACTTCCTCTGCAGCTTTTGAGCACCAAATATGATGTGAATGAATGGGGGGGTGATTGCCCGTGTCCACCTGATGCACAACTCCATGCACACATCTAAATTGTGGTCAATATATGCGAAATTTTCTCAGTATTTTTCAAATAGAGCCACCACCCTATCCTTCTTTTCCTCCAACAGCCCAGTCGGAGCTTCCTGAAGTACTATTGTCATTATGCCAAATGAGGTTTTTACTGGTAGGCCAAGGTCCTCCCAAGGCCTGAAGCAGTGAATACAATGAACCTTGTCAATAGGGATCAAGTGTAAATAAGCCACCACTTAGTGCCTCTGGACCCTCATGGATTCCTTCTGTAGGTTTTCTATTAATACTTTCACTTCCCCCCGCCCTGGTAACAGTAACCCAGGAGATACATGGGTTTGAGTTGGGATTGATGGTAGGGTCCCATAATGTCCCCATATAAACCTTTGGGGATGTCAATTTAAGGCACCTTCCTTAATATAACCTGATGTCCAGATGGTATGCTTAAAGTGCTCGCAGCTCATAACGGAATACCTTTGTACTTGTAGATCTGGTTGGGGAGGTCTCTGGTCCTCCGCTTCATCTGCTAATATTGAACAGGAATTACCCTGCCACTATACACTAGACTGATCTGACTAGAGCGGATTAGGTCCTTTGGGACTCCGCTGGCGGTAAAGTAAATGGTGATCTGTTGTACTAGGATACTGATGGTTTCTTCTGCCATATTGACCACAGCCCCAAATTGCCACATGAACGAAGCACCAATAAACATGTCATAGTCATTATTAGGAAGGACCACCGCTGTAGTGGAATCCCTAACCAAGCCAAATCTCAGAGGTAACGCGCTGTAAGCTCCTTATAACACTGTGCTTTATTCCCCCGCGGTCCCATACAATATCTGTGTTCCACATCAGGCTTCAGCGGAAGATTGACCATGATATTGTTAGAGATTATATTAACTAAGGCACCAGTATCTATAATAGCTTGGATCTTTGTATTCTGAACAAAAATATCACAGTAAATACACTATTAGTAAGAAGAACCATTGGTGTTTATCATGTGAACATAGAAGGGTTTTTTTGTTACCAAAAAAACTGACAATACCCACACTGACATGAGGATACTCCTGGGCGATCTTTTCTACTGGAATGGCTACGTTTACACCCACTATGGAGGTGACATCTGTTGAGGGTCCAATATCACTTGTGCCATTTTATTCCAGGATTTGCCATGCATATGGCTTTTGCACATCTCGGCAGAGCTCAGAGCCTGAAGGGTTATGATCGCTCTCTTGAATTGAGGCTGAGATAAAGTGCAGAAGTTGTTAATATATTAAATCATTGGGTGGGTACCAGGACTAATGCAATGAGACTCATGGGAATTGTCAAAAAAAATAATTTGGATTAGCAGAGTTAGAGCATTCTGTCTCTACTCTGCTCAAGATTTTGCCTGTTTGATTAAAAAAGAAGGCGCTGCACAAAAATGCAGGTTGCCTGGGATTTTAGACGCATAGTGGACTCTTTGGATGCACAAGAAACAAGCATTCATAAATGGCTCTTATCTATGGTTTACGCCTGAAGGTCTGGGTCAAAAGTTAAACAAAGAATTGTAACTAGGCCGAGGATGGGCTGGTTGTACATAAGGAGGGCGGAAAGGATCCGCTGACATATTGGGTGGCTGAGTATAGCCCAACAGATTATAACTGGGCTGTTGTGGTCCATTTCCCAATGAGGATATGCCTTAAAATACAGGGGCTTTTCAGTCCACGTTGGGAGCACTGGAGGTTATGGGAGATGGCGTAAAAGTTAACATTCTGTGTCAGGATAGGGTAGCTAAGGGTGATAGTTCCTCCAAAGCATAACAAAATGGATGGGATAAAATGTCCCGCAGAGAGTAGATAGTGGGGAGAGCTGGGAATCCTAAACGTAGGGGCTAGTAAGTTGATATATGCTTTGAAATAGTTGATGAAGGACCTATAATACTAAAACCAGTGCTCATGATGTTGATGGCCGGAGAGGACCTTGCTAAACAGAGGCTCTAGAAATAAGCATAATCAAGAACGTACTGGAGGAAAAAATGTAACTTCATTAACTGAAAGGAGCGGATATATAGGTTGTGTTTTCATCCTAAGCTTTTAGGGTAGCAACGTCTTCACCAGGCAAGATCTTCAGCACCCAGACGTTAATCAGGGGGGTGTCAATGGCAGGCTTTCCTTTGAAAAATTGGTTAGGTGATGGAGAATAATGCTCCTTTGAGGTGAAAGGAAATTTTAGCAAGTTATTGGAGGTAGGGAAATTAGAGTGGAGCTGAGTGGAAGCAGGTCAAAAGCCAACAGCACCCTCCTCAAGATCTTTCCAAGGGGGATGGTATTTGCGCAGAAAATGGCTATGGACGCGATTAACTACAGTGCCAGTACCTGTAGCAGCAATAGAGTATTCATGCCTCCTATGGTGTATCGCCTGATAAGGACCAAACCAGGTGGTGGCAAGCTTGTGGTTCTTACCCCCAGGGCGATGGTGGTAGAACAAAACTAAATCTCCTAAAGTTTATTCAGGGAGCATAGGTCGGCGCTCATTGGATTGAACCCCCTCTCTAAAATTAATAGTTTTTATAGATTCATTAGCCATAGATTGGAGATGTATGATCTATTTAGTTACCCATCGCAGGATAAGCTCCGCATTGCTTATATTAGCTGATTTGATGATAAGATGAAGGCTGGAAGGCAAAAGTGGCTCCCGCCTATATAGGGCTTGGAAAGAGGACATCCTAAATATTTTGTGATAGCTAACTTGATAGGCCAATAAAGCGCTAGAGAAAAAATCTTTCCAATGCACAGTGTCTGAAGCGGCCAACTTTTATAGAATGGAAATTAATGTACCATTAACACGCTCTACCGCGCCATTGGTGATGGGATGATATGGTGTCGTGAAAAGGTGCTTTATACCTAGCAGAGAAGTTAATTCCTGAACTATAGAAGAGATAAAATTTGTGCCATTGTCCAATAAAGTATCCACGACTACCATGGTGTAAGAATACTTGTCAGTATAGGAAGAGGGTGGTAGCTCTGTGAGTAGCATGAGGAACCAAATTAGCCTAAACCCACTTTGTTAGGTGATTGATGGCAGGGATGATATAGCGATGGCCATAGAGAGTCACAGGCAATGGCCCTACAACATCGATGCTAACAGTATCAAAAGGGGCCCCAGGGGCTATAAGCTCAAATTTAAAGCGTGGATTGAACTTTTCCTGGGAACGCCAGGGTAAGCAAGTTTCCAAAACAACATGAATTAACTCAGCCATATTCTCACAGTAGCATTTGGTTTTTAGCCACTCAAGAGATTTCTTTATAGCCCCATGCCCAAGGGTTTTATGGGCCTCTATGATAGCTTCAGTACAAAGTGAAGGGTGGAGATAAGGCAGAAAAGAGGTGCCAACCTGTTTTACTAAAACACCGTTGACAACTTTAGTGTTAGCAGCCATCTTCTTTAATCAGGCTTGAACGTCCGGAGTGTCATGTACACATGACATCATAGTGGGGATCAACCCCAAAGATAAGGCTGGGCACTTGGAGGCCCAAAAGTTGAAGCTACAGGGCCTCCCAGACCTGAAGCACATCCTAGACCAGCGCTGGGTAAGGGAAAAATATGCCCAGGATGGTCCTAGTGGGGTGCCAAGTGCCCAGACCCTGATGGAAGCCCAAGCATTAAAACGAACTAACTACCAAATTAAGACGGATGGTTTGGTTTGGTTAGTCAAGGAATGGGGTTTCAAAACCTGTTCCTCCCATCAAATAACGCACTTGGGACAAATCCAACTTCAGTCAATAACTTGAGTGAAGTCAGTTTTGGACTATTTTACTAACTCATATGGCAGTATCACCCTATTGGTGAGTCGCTGCTTGAGCCCACTGCGGCATAACCCCAATTTCCCCATCTGAGCTTAAATACACTTTTTCCGACCAACATTCCTTGTTGGTCAACTTCGCAAATAAACCATTCCCCATTTACATTATTTTTCCATTTTTTATGATATTCTAATCGCTCCTGTGTGTGAACCTCTTTGAGGAGGTCTCACATTCCGTTACCCTTGCCATTGCAAGGACCTTGCAGCTCTCAACTTGTGCACCATTTGTTCGCCCAGGTTCCCTCCAACCTGGGTCACTTAACCCTTTCCATTATGTGCACCACGCCACTTCTGTTGGCGTTTTTATCATAAATCTCGCTTTTCTCTGCCTAAGCTGTTTGTGCTCCAGCACCTTCTGCTGGGCTCTAATAGTTTTGGCCCTAACAACTAGTTCCCTGACATGGGCCTTATGTGCCATGCACTACCACACTGGGAACGGGAGAGTTATAAATACTCTCCTTACATTAGTCGACCAACCCTTATACTTTATGTGCACAAAATTTTTCCATATAGAATTTTTCTGAAGTGGCAACAGTGGCCGTTAGCTGTGGGCTCCAGTTGTTGTGAGACGCACCACTTTTTCCTCTATTTCCTGAAGGTTGGAGCAACTTGGCGTTATTATGGTTGCCCTCAACCAAAGAGTATCCACCCTTCATGTTCAAACCTGGTAAATTCAGACATTTTGATGTCTGAAAGTTGTTATTCCCTAACTTTCCACCAATTTATTAATTTTCATTCCAAGAAACAAATTTTCCATCACCAGCGCATTCAGACAATGCCGGCGGAATTGGCGCAGATGGGCCTGGGGGTGTTGGCCTTGGATAATGATGGGCATTCTGTCATGGCTCCAGGGTTAGGGTCATTCACATCTAAAAATGAGTAGTAAAACGAAACCCTGGACTCTATCTCTGAACCTTTTATTTGTTCATATGGCTTGGATGAGAACCCTATTCTGGTGTATCAAATTACCCCTAAGAACCCGCGGTTGACCTCTACCATGATCTGGCGCACTCAGGAGGTGGAGAAGGAACTTCGTTTAAGATATAATCAAGTATATGCATCTGCAGAAGGCATGGTGGGGTATGCAGCCTCAGTATTAAGAGTGGCAAATATCCCACCCCCTTTTTTGATTCCAAAACCAATTCTGTGTGCAGTCTTGAGCCAGATGATGAGAATTTTGGTGAAGTGTTGTCATTATCTTCAATAAATAAAGACCAAAAAGGTATTTTCTATTGACTGCCACCCTCTCCTAGCCTTTAAGGGAAGCTCACCACTACTATTTTGATGGATACTTGCGCTTCTGGAAACTATATGGACCAGTACTTAGCCGACTACCTTAGGCTGAGTTACTTGCCAGGTGATGTGGTTAGAGGAGGGGCGTCCCAAGGTATTCCCACTCTGAATATAATTGGAACAGTGGATTATCAGGCTGGCAAGTACCACTTGTCTGATCACTTCAGTGCGATCAAAAATCTCCTGTTCCCTATCATTTTGGATGTGGAGTAGTGGCGGAAGTTTGACGTAAGAACTAACATGAAGGAGAATACCTTGTCTCTCACCATGAAGAATGGTTGCACATTTGTTGTGCCTTTGTCAGATGAAAACGCCCCAGGCAACTTGCCCCATTGGCCCCACCGTATCCCATGTGTCCTTGCCTCAATGCAGAAGCCCTCAGTAGAAATTCATATAACTTTTTGCTTGGAGAGTTTGGAATCCTCTTTTGATGCAGCATCTGCCAACGCACTCCCTGAGCATTCTGAGCTTGATTGTGACTTCAAGCTCACAGTGGATCTGGTGCGTATCTCTTCCCCTATTTACCCATTAACTGTCCAGGAGAAGGAGGCGTTGGATGTGTTGGTAAAAGAACAATTAGTCAAGGGTGCGATTTTTCAGCGTACCTCC